>WURT03489246.1:0-21881 GCA_009936505.3 Holothuria glaberrima | reverse complement strand
TAGGGTTCTTCCTCTCACCATAACGCATCTACATACTAAGTATGAAATCAATCCAAGCTTCCTAACTTGAGATATCGCGTTAACAAGGTTTTCGCAGTTTGACCCCTGGTGACACCAGATGACCTTTGACCCCGCCAAAAAATAGGGTTCTTCCTCTTACCATAACGCATCTACATACTAAGTATAAAATTATTCCAAGCTTCCCACCTTGAAATATTGTGTTAACAAGGTTTTCGGAGTTTGACCCCCGGTAAACCCAGATGACCTTTAACCCCCGCCGAAAATAATAGGGTTCTTCCTCTTATCATAACGCATCTACATGGTAAGTATGAAGTTGATTAAAGCTTGACCAAAAAGAACTGAGGCTTAGGTAGGGAAATTAAAGGGAATATTGCATTTGTTTTACGGACAAATTCACATTCTTTAAACCAACATTAATAGAAACAGAATGATAGACAATCCAAAATAAGGCATTACGGCAGTTTTTTTTTTTGAAGGAATATGGCTCTTACAGGAAGAAATTCAGTTACTTGTTGCACAAACATAATTTGTTCACCCAAACTTTCAAAAATTCAAATGATGCAACATCCATTACTCTTATAGTGATTAATATTTTGAGGAGATAAAGTTATTGCTAGAGTTTATCGGTGATACTGAATGATTTAAGAATGATTCAAGGTATTTCCTTTGTATGCCATGTTGGTGCATTTTAAACACAATATTTCCCTTTAAAACATGCACGCGCAAATGCACACCTGCATATCGGCCAGTATATGCCTTGAAGCCCCCGGCTCTATCCACGCTTTGTGCTCTGTATGTTATGCTGGTATTGTGATGTAAGCCTTTTCATGACGTTGCTAAGATAACTTTACCTCAGAGTTGTTCCACATCTAGACACGCGCACTTATACAGCTCACGTTTGTGCTTCCAGTTGCATCATAACAGTCAGGTGACCTGTAGTGGCATTTTTCGAAAGTGGTATTTGTGTATTTTCCTTCAAATTTCATTTATGCTGAATTGCAGAGGTTTTAACTGTGTGTGAAATAATACTTATACAATGCTGTATCCAATCTTGCAATACACAAAAGTTAATTTGGCCATGTCATGCCCACTTTAAAGGCCTGTAGGAATGTAAATGTCACACCTGCTTTATGTAAAAAGCATTAAAGGTGTTAACAAAAGCAGCAATTCCCATCAAAATCTATCAAATTATATTGACCATATTACAAGATGATTACTATTTTTGCCTATCATGAATAGGCATGAGCTACAGTACATACTGTACCTGTTGCAAATTTGTGATGTGGAAAGTGGGACCCATAAGCAGTGTTCTACACAAGGAGTTTTAGGGGGGCACTCTCCCCCCAGAGTGAAAATTACAGCCCCCTGAAATAGCAACCGCCCCCTTAAAAAAACCACCACCATACCGGAGCAAAAAGTTACATACCTTTTTTTCCCTTTTGGAAGAAAAATGTTATATTTGTGTGAAGATCAGTGTGATTCGTGATTGCGTATGGGCTTCACCCCCTCTCACGAAAACCTATGGTGAATACTGATAAGGTATGTGTTATATTTTCCTATGTTTGTTTAACCTTTGTGACACTCGTTGCACATGTAATCTCTGTCCTCAGGACCAAATCTGACAAGTACAGAGCTAAATGACAGACAAATTTATGCAGTGAAAATGATTTAATAACTCTAAGTGTATTTTTGGTGTACTTTGGAATAGAGCATCACTGGCTTTCATTAGAGGTTAATAACATAATATGCAAATTAAGATTTGAAGGGAAATGTTGTGTTTATAGTGCACAAACATAAATTGTGGCTTTACTGGCCTAGCACATTTTGAGCCATTCAGAATGTTGACTGTCATCCATTTTGGAGGTGGATTGAGCCCCCTCTGCTGTATTGCCCTTACTTAGTCTAAATAGTGGCATGGTGAACAAATTTGTTCCCAGTTTTTTCTCCATCAAAAATTAAATATCAGGGTTTTCCCCTGGCATTCTTTTTGTGAGGCAGCCACCTCACAGGTTTTTGATACCACCTTACAAAAATTTTTCAAAATAATTGTCCACTGTGCTACACTAGCTATAGAAGTATTGATAGTTATCCTTCTTTGCTGGTGCCAAAGCTGGCACTATATACTGTATATTACCCATGGACCAATGCCACCTCACACTCTCTCAAACCCAGGGAAACCTTGAACATGATGGGAAACCTTAAAAATTGTGGAAAATAAATTTGTACTGTACTTTATGGTACAGTATTTCCTCCATATTGCAAGCTGACCTGTATGTAGCTTATTGTTAGGCTGTTTTATTTATTTTTGTCATATTTACAACAACAAATTGAGCTTAATAATTCTTGTGAATTTCCTCTTTTGCTTTTATAGTCATACGAGGCACCCAGAAAAGTAAATTGATTTCTGCTAAAACCAGAATAGATGTACTTGTTGACAGTGCAAGACAGAGGCAGAAATTCACCCACTTTTTGAGTTTTCCCCTTAACACTCAGAAACTGAAGGGAAGATTTATGGACTTTAAGGAGGATGTACTGAGACAATGTGATGGGGTCAGGATGCTAACCATGTTGCTTTAGTTCTATATATTGTAGAAAGAATACTTTTTACACAGTGCATGATACCATATTTATCTTTTGTATACTTTTACCAACAAATAGTGATGCAGTGATGAGATAACCTTACCCTGATTGGTAATTATTAGCTCAACCCACAAAGTGTGGGTAGAGCTCATGTTATACTGTAAGGGAGAAAATGTCCGTCTTACTGAAAATGTCTGTCTCACTTTTCAAAAGGTTGCAGCTTCTGTAATTGTCAGTGGATTTTTCTGAAATTTGCTGTGCAGATGTCATATTAGGATGGCAATACATTTCCTTCCTAGCTACATGATAAGACAAAGAGAAGTTATTTTTGGCATATTTTGATAATTTTAGCTTAAATTAGCTTTATCTGGAGGGGCATGCTCACCAACTTAAATGAACAGCCTCAAGGCAAAAGCCTGCATGAGACAAGTTTTCAGTTACTGTACTTTGTTTTGACTGCTATTCATAGGCATTGTTAGTATTCTAGTAGTTGCCAATGTCCATTGTGTCCACTTTGTACAAAATTACAGTAATGAGTTCCCAGACAGCTAATTACTTTATCCTTCAGTAATTAGTATCTATTACACAGCTCTCCTTGCTGTGTGAGGACAATGCATACAGTGGGGTCATTGTTCATCCAGAGAGTTGCTATTTGGCTCATCACCACTTGTTTCCCTAGTCTAGCTGGAGTGGTAGTCTGAGAATGTGAAATTAATCTTTGCTCACTCAAGGCCCTGTGTCAACCAGGGAATCAAGAATTTGGAATAATTTTAATTTTAAAAGTATCAGCACTACCTGGCAGCATTTAAACTTCAAATGGATGGTGTCATTTGCTTACCATTTTTGTGAGGGAGGGAGGGGGAGAGGAGTGAGGGAGAGGGAGGGAGGGAGGAAGCAATAGGGAGGGAGGGGAGAGGGAGAGAAGACATTTAATAGCTTCTTCCCTCACTGGTTATGCCACTGCCCTTCATTAATGTACTATGACTCTAGTTTCTGACCCCTGCCCTTATCAGTAGGCAGTGTTATGTAAGGGGATGAACTAGCTATAAAGATTTATCTCTGACACGATCCAACTGCTAGGTGAACAGTGTTTTACGTGCCGGACAGCACAACATGAGTTTGGGTATGTATTAAGTTTGGACCATGATTGTTTTCAAAATAAATTAAAAACTGAACAGGTAACATCAGGAGGAGGGTTGGGTGACAGTAGCTATGCTACTCTAGTTCAACAAATCTAGCCTTGACAAATTCATCTAACAACCAAGTAGCAACTGTACATGCTATCGTTTTTCATAAAGTGTTGCTACCGTTAACAGAAAGTGTGAAATAAGTACCAATTTGTTTAATAGAAATTTATATTAAACTGATCAATATTGATCATCCAATTTCACTCTATTCATGACCTGTATTCGAAGTTATTTCCTCACTAGTGGTTGCGATATGGTGTAAGAAGGAGTTATTGTTTTGTGACAATATCTCTGCTACACAGTAGATCAAAGGGACTTCTTCATTGAGTGGATTGTATGCAAGGGAAATCACACACTAAAGCCCTGTCTACATGATCATACATTTGTTCAAACCTTTATCGTACATCTGTATAACAATGTTCATGAACAAATGCACAGTATGATCCTGTAGACAGGTTTCCTAACAGAGTTGAACAATGTCCAGCATGTATGGCTATGTTCAAATTTTTAGCTGCATGTTTCAGTTTCCAACAAATGTCCGAAACATTTGAGAACATCTCAGTCTATTCTCATCATGTGCTCATTAAGTATGGTTGTAGTAAGGGAAATCATCACATAAACATGGGTATTACTCAATTACAGGGATATTCAGCAAATATGAAGAATTTAGAAAATTTCAGATCCGAAGAGTTTGGGGCTACATATATGGTGTAATGATCATTGCCCATGTGGTACACATTGCTGTATAATCCAGACAGCAATCTGTGAAACAAAGTCATACAGTTGAATGACAAATGTATGATTGTGTTGATGGGCTTAAATCTCCATTGGCTATTATGGCATGAAATGTATGGTAATTAGACTTGCTGTAGTCAGTTTGGTTGAATATGTGAGACTTTTTCTTGGTTTTGTTAACATGAAAGTAATTGCATACAATTT
Source organism: Holothuria glaberrima (assembly GCA_009936505.3). Taxonomy (NCBI): domain Eukaryota; kingdom Metazoa; phylum Echinodermata; class Holothuroidea; order Aspidochirotida; family Holothuriidae; genus Holothuria; species Holothuria glaberrima. The sequence goes on along the minus strand of WURT03489246.1, from coordinate 17,154 downwards.
GAAAGCAAATGAATAAGGAATTTTTGTGAAAGTTCACATATTTTGGTGTTAAAAGTGCAATGAATGTATGGGCAGGAGTATAACATGTGTGCTTGTCAGGCTATTAAAAGTATTGCATGATGGACATCTGAACTCAACTTTCTGTGACAAAGCATTTAGTTGATCTATGGAATTCAAAGACTCGCCAATGAAGAGCAAAACAGAATATGAAATCTCAATTGAGCTGTGTGTGCCATTGAAATGTGACCGGGAAGGGGGGGATGGTCAGTGGGGCAGAAGGAAGGAAGTGGATATCCATGTGTAGTCAAGGGTAATCCTGTAGGGTAGGCCTTTTAATTTTCTAATATAAGAAGGGATGGATCTGGTCCAGTGTTGAAATAAGTTAATCAGTGGGAACTTTTTGTTGTGTGGAGCCAGTTTCCAAATATAGCAATCATAGGCCACTCCAATAATATTGCTTGAGTTTAGTATATTAAGTATGACCCGAAGAGTCTTGACTCTGAATGAAGTCCAAATCCCAGCTTCCATCTACTGTAATATCATTATAAGTGCAGTAGTAGCCTAAAACTACAGGCTTTTTTGATACTGAGGTGAAGAAATGTCAGAGAATGGTAGCTGTCAACTGGAGGGAGAACCAGCAATGAAGTCAAGAGAAAGAAAAATAGCCATTTTTTGACGTTACTGAAAATTCAATAGGAATCGCAACCTCAAAGAAAATGGAGTAATATTCAACTCCAGGCTATGAGTGGCATCTCAGAAGGAGTGTGGGATAACCCACTGAAATCTAAAATGCAGTGTCTAAATCTTTTGCATAGCCTTATAGTGCAATGCCTAGAGAGTCACACATGTGCATGGTATTACTTTTATTATCACTGATGTACAATGCTGGAAGTCATAGAAAAATCATAGGTTTAAAGGTTGGAACCAAAGGTTAGACTCATTGATTTAATTTTTGAGGATTCTTGTTTATGTCTATACTTCGTGACACGAATGGAAGCTCCGTCTGTACAGTTAATTGTCAGATATTTTATCAAATCTTGATGTGATAATCATACATCTTCATCATGGGTTTACATGTACAAGGCTTGTTGTTCTCTTGTAAACTAGTTATCATGGCTTTACAGTAATTTCATGATTTTGCTTGTCCTTCATAATAACAGGCACCAGGGGTACATGAGAATATCTTTCAAAACCCAGACAAGTTACATCTAACGATCGCCACCCTGGTACTCTTAACAAAGGCAGAAGTGGTATGTTGATAGCACATTTGGTAATTTTGATATGCAGTATATTTTTCAGTAAAGTTTGTCTGAAATGTTCTTTTTGATCGATCTTTGTGAACATAGAAGTGTAAAACAGGATACTGTAAATAGTGCACATTTTGCATGTTGCTCTGCTTGGTCTTTCTGGATGCTTTAGAGGTATTTCGCAGCTGGCGATAACATCTGTTAATAGTATTAAAGCTAGGTTCTTAACAGAGGCACTTTAATACCTTACCTTTAGAGAAAGTAGTAGAGGCAATGCTTGGCTGTCAGTGTTCAGCAGCCTAACTGGGAGATTCACAATACAGTGATGTTGGTGAAATCTTGTGTAGAGTGGGTGCCTTTAGAATGAAAATTTGATTTAAAGCATCAAGGTGACCTGTCTTGGATTTTTATGTAATGGGCAACACATAGCCCTCCTCTTTGTGCCTTCCTATTTTAATTTGAATTAGTCAGTTAGCATACACCCATATGCTCTAAAACCAATTTTATCAGTTAAGTCATGTTGCAATATTTTAAATAGTGTAGTGTTAAATTTATGACCAATAACTCCTTGATTTAACATTTAAGGTGCCATATTCATGTTAGGAAACATCATGAAAAATATATGTAATGAATATAAGATCTGAAATATTTGAAGGATTTTGCAGAAGTTTCAAACTTATCATGACAATGACTGCTGAAGGTCTGTGAAGTGTTTATTAAATGTCAAACCACATTTGAGCTTTAAGTTCTACTTTAGTATAACACATGAAGTTAAGCCACTTACCACTTGCTGTAATACAGTGTTTTCTTTGCATTTATTCTGAGAGGCATTTAATAAAGTAAAATGACCCAAATGAAGCTCTTCTCCTCTTTTACATCTCATGGTAGATCTTACCAAAAGTTTTGTAATTGTTATCATGAAAGTAGGCTCATTATCTCAGTACTGCACCTGTTCTTGCATTCACAGGACTGCACCTTATCCCACTGTACTGTAATTCTTGTATACATCTTCCAACTGTTGACATATGGCTCTTTGAAAAGTTTTTGTAATGACATGTTTATTCATTATATTGAATCATCATTTTACTATAATATCTCTATTTCCACTACAGATGAAAGCACAGGAACTTTTGGAAAAATGCAGAGTGGAAGTTATTGAGTGAGTAAATGTTGAAATAGTGCTGCTTTTTATACTTGGCTTAATAAGTTACAAGATACGGAAGTTTGTATGCCATTGAAAGTCAGAAAATAAAGACTGTCTTAAATAAGTACATCAGGATTGAAGTGTTCCATTGACAAAACTTTTCTTTAGAACAAGTCCAATACTGTAAGTTAATAACACTTTCTTGGCTGGATGTTTTTAGAGCTATGTCTGGTTTCTTCATCAGCCAGATGATGCACTGAATTGCTTGAGCTGTTTGTTTAACTCGGTGCTTTGGATGCATGGATAAAGGCAGTGGCATTTGAAAAGATGAAGCTTTATAGCAACTGGGAGGTTTGGGGTTCTATCCCCGGCCAGGTCAAAGTAAGATAAGTTTTTCATCCAAGAGCAATCTATGGTTTCCCCATCAGAACTGACCTGTCAAAAGGAAGAAACCAAATTTGATCTAAATTTTTGAGTTGGTTAGCCACTCGACGTGAAGTAGTTATTCAAAAGCAATAGGCTTCTCCCACATTTGTGGTCACTTAGCATTGTAAAACAGCTGCCCTTCAAGGCCTGAATTATAACTGACTACCAACCCAAGAGGGCTTTTAATTTCAATTAATGAAAACTGTAGGCCTATTTTTTCCAAGAGATATCATTGTATCATGCTAGTGGCTTAGTTTGAATGTGCCATCAATTGTTCAATTCCTGATTAGAACTCAATTTCACAGACTTTGCAAGGTAGTCACTTTGGAGGATGATACAAAGGGTGAAGGGCACAAAATTTGCAGTGCATTTCAAAAGTGTGGCTATCTTGAGTGGACGTTTAATGTTTAATGTAGTTTAATGGGCTTTAAGGAAAGAAACCAAAAGTTGAAGTATCAAAGGAAAAAAGTATGGAAACAACAACAAAGGTTTGGTATTATTTTAATGCATACAAGGAGTATAGGAAAACATAACATATTCGTAGCAAATACATTTCCACAACAATGAGACCCTGTGACCACTCTTTGCAATATTTTGATGCATCCTAGAAACAAAAGAAAATTTAGAAAAATGATCGACTGTATATATGAAACTTCATGACAAGGGCGTAACTCCACATTCATTGGTGGAACAGGGAGATCCCTTGGTAATAGATGACAAGAAATTGTTAAAGCTGATAACAAGGCTTCTAAAACCAAATTTACCAGGGCCAACAAAAAGGATCAGAATCAGAATTTCTCACCTCAGCATTAGCTGACCATGCTGCTCAAATGGGAGGGAAGACAGCACACTCGTAGCAACTGAATGTAACCAGTAAACAAGATGGGTCAAGGAGTTGATCTGGATAAGGAGGAAGGGGCAACAGTCATTTAACAGGATTGATGGCACATTCAAACAAAGCCACTTGTATGATGCATTGATCTTTCCTGGAGATAAGAGGCACATCTGTTTTCACTAAAAGTGTAGAAATTAAAAGCCTTCTTTGATTGGTAGTGATTAAATAAAGAGCTCAAGCATTCGGTGCACTATCTGGCTGATAGAGAGAACAGACATAGCTCTTGAAATACCCCAAGTGTCTTCCACCTATAGAGAACCTTCAGTGATATTTCAAATACATGTTGCAATGATAAACTCAACAATTTTCAGACCTCTTTTGCAAGGAGAACCTTTCAAGGTGGATGTCAAAGGATTGGAATATATGAATGATGACCCAAGCAGAGTTAGAGTCCTTTATGCCAAGATAGAGCCACAAGACAACTCAAACAAGTAAGAATTCGATTCTTGGTAAGATTAATAATGATTATAATAATGTTGGTGATGATAATGATGTACTGATAGTAATAATGGTAATTGATAGTAATGATTATGATAATGATAATGATAAAAACAGTGGTAATAATAGTGAAAAAATAATAGTATTCATAAAAAGAATGATAATAGTGGTAATACCAATAACAATAACAGTTTTAATAGTAACAAAAATAGTAATTTGTAAAGCTCAAAAATTCCACAAATAAGATCAAAGGTACAGTTTCAAAAAAGGTAAGAAATTGGAAGAGAAACAACAAAAATAAGCAAAGGCAATAAACTATTAAACAGACAGTAGACTGCAAATAAGAAAAACCTAAAATCCTAACTGATAACCTTGAGTATAAAATAGATCCTACAAATTATGAAGAACAATATAAACTAGCCAAAATGAAGTAGAAACAAGAAAATGATCAAATGAAAAGCAAGAAAGTAATATTTTTTATTTTGCCAGAAAAGACCTTACCAGTGTACAGCCAGTCATCATGGTTATTATCATATTAAATTTCAAATTTCAGTATTTTTTTACTTGTTTCCCCAAGAGATTGAAGTAGAATACTGTTTCCTGTTTTCGTGCCTCCCCTATTTTTATGTAGTACTCACATATAGTGTTAGGCTGCTGTTCCCTATTTTCGTGTCTCCCTATTTTTATGCAGTACTCACATATAGTGTTAGGCATACATCTACTTAAAGTTTATAACCATCCTTCTACTTGATGAGTAGTTCCTCATAGAGAAACACATTTCCCTAGTTTGAAACCTAGGAGAAAAAATTGGGTAGAGTGCAGTATGTTAAAAATATCAAGGAGACAGATCCACTAGTCTGTTTGCCAAGGGCTTTCAAGGCCTTTAAACCATATTTACAGTACAAGTGCTCAGCAAAGGACCCTACATGCCAGGATGTGAGAAAAGATGGAATTACAAGAGTGTACGTTACCTATTGAGCTTAGTCAAAAAGAATATCATGTTTGTATAATTAGGCATTTTTAAACCAATATGGAAATTTGGCTTGGAGCAGAGACAAAAAGTGTTGCAATTGGTCAGACAAGTTTAAGCCTATTATATGGCCCCTTGGCTACTGCAATTTGCTTATTTTTATGATGTGTCTGCAACATTTCAGACAATCTTAAAATGATTCAAACAAAATATGTAGAATCTTTCTACCCTTTGATGATTTTTACCAAGCTTCATTTTCTTTTCCTCAAAAATTTCCCACCTGTCTCATCTCAGAATGTGTCACATCAGTGTAACCTAACCCCTTTATGTTTAGTTTACACAGATGACGTAATACTGTCGCTGTTTTCGCAGGTGTAACTGTACAGGTACAATGACAACACTTGCTTAATTACAAACTGCAATTATGCTGTCAGTCAGTTTACAGGATTGTAGTACACATTGATACAGAATGATGAATTATTCTTTTTCCTTTCTTTTAGATTACAGGTTATTGCTGATACATTGATGGAGAGGTTCCAGTCATCGGGGTTGGGCAAAGTGGAATACGACCGGGTCAAATTACATGCCACACTAATGAATTGTATATACAGGAAAGGAAGCGGGGACGGGGTTACACCCCACGATGATGGGACAACCCCTCAAGCCAATGAAGATTTCTTTGATGCCCAGCCAATTCTACAGGTTTTAATATTTTGTATTGGGAAGGCAGCATGATTTTGTAGTTTAAGTTTATGTTTGCCCTTATGTTAATGGTATGTTGGATCCTTGCCATAACAAAGGGCAAAGTAGGAGGGTTTAGTGGTTGGAATGGTGGGGTAATTGCTCTATTGGCCTCTTGAAGTGAATCGTACATGTAAGCTTTAAAGCTTTCTGGTAACCCATTTTGAACCTCAAATCCAGAGAGATAGTGTGCTTTTTAAAAAATAACAAAAATGAAAGACTGTCTTTTATGCCCCATCCTACTTGCACACCTTTCTGGTAACATGGTACCCCTGGTCTGTAAAGAACAAACAGATGGTTAAAGGGTAGATACATAAATGCATTACAGTATGTGGTTGTACTATTTGTGAGTAGCAGTTTTGTGACTTCTTTGCATAAGAAATCCTTACCCGTGTACAAGTAGTTTATTCATACGTTATCGCTAACTACCGCTCTAAAAGAGCAGTACCCTGTAGTCAGTGGTAGATTGACCTCAACATGATCCCCAAGACTGAGTTAAGAAAGGTCCCCTGATTAAAGTGCACCAACCATTCCCTGAAGGTAGCCTTAATTGACAATGGCCAACGAGGGGTGTTTTACAGTTTCCCAACCCTTTTCAGGCCCTTGTCACAAAGTTTTTTTTTGTTTTCCATCATTTTATCAGGAATGCAAAATTATGTTGAGAGCAGAGGGTTAAAGACTCATGCAAACTTTTTTCAAAATTTAATGAATGATAATGGGTAATTTTTTTTTCACTTTTGAAAGTTATGCTATAGGATGGGGAATGGGTCTAAAAGAATAATTTTTTACCCTTGTGAAAAAGGTGCAAAATTGTATGACCCTAAAGCCTTCTCAGCTTAATCATTAAATATTTGTTTGTCTGTGGTCTGTATGCTTTAATCAAACTAGTGTATTTTATATGAACTTCTTTTTATATCTTGTCTCTTTCAGAAATTTGGTGATTACAATTTTGGTAGTCATACAGTAGATACAGTGCATATCTCTCAAAGAGGTTCCTATGATCCCAGTGGATTTTACCTTTCTGCCGGCCAAATCCAGTTTCCTAATGGAGGAAGCTGAAAGCCTTCGAGGTATGGCAATGAAAACAAACTTTAAAGTTGAAGTTTCTAACATCATGGAATGTCATCTAGAAGGCTGAGATGTATACCAAGAGTCTTGGACTAGGTAATTCTGGAACTGAAATAATGTATGTGCATGCAGCAATTGTAATGGAGAATATTGCCAAGTTATGGAAGAAACCATTTTTGGAGTTTGGAGTATTCAATCCAATGATTGTATTGAATATTAAAATCGAGTGTAATATTTGAACATGTAAAGCATAAGCGTGCAGGGTTACATCTCATGGGGGTGCTAAATGCACATTTTCATGAAAATAGCATACTGCTGCTTTAAAGCATGCAATTTTTTTTCTGAATGGAGGGGGAGCTGGGGTAGGAGGAAGTAACTCCCTTCCCCGCCCTGAACACCATGACACACAAGTTTGAAACCTCCTGTTGACATAGACATTTGCCAAGTTTCATGTATGAGAGGGATACATTTTTGCTTTTTCTCTTCTGCTCTTTTACTAAGTACCATGGAATTGAAGAACTTTACTTTAAAACTTTTCACTATGTTAGGTTTATTTCTTTCAATACTGCTTTGATCCCAGCATAATTCATTACTATGCATCCTTGGGCAAGATGCTCTAACTCAGTTCCTGTTCTCCATCTAGGGAATAAAATTGGTACCTGTTATGTACATTGTCATTGTGGCAAAGTGTATATTACTGCATTTACCTGGAGTGGGGGGTTTGTCTACAGATGTAAGGACTGGTTAGTGCTGATCAGAGGTTACAATATGTAGGATTCCTTTGATGTTTCCTTACACAGGTAAAAACATAAATATTGTTAATTGATTCAACTAAAAGAGGGAGGGAACATAGGCTACATATTGCACATGTATGTTTTGACCTAAAATGAAGAAGGCAATTTAATGAGGCTTTTCTGAACAGAAAGTGTTGCCAGATTGTGTTTTTGTAAGTACTGTACACTGAAAGGTGACAACAGTTTCAAATGAGAGCATGTTTTGGATTCCATTAGATGCTGTGTAGGCAGGATGACTTAGGGTTACTACAGTTTCTACAGATTCCTCAAATGTTGACTGCAAGGTACTTGTGACATGGTACTTGGGTTCAAGTGGCCCATGGTAAAACCTGTAAATAATCAATTCATCAACTACATACATTAAAGGGGCTCATTGAGTTGATATCGACTATTTCTGTGATGAGTTTGAAAGAAATCATTGCATGGCAATTGTTCTAATTAGCCCTATTACTCATGTACACTTCCTATGGTTACCAAAAATGTGAGAAATTGTAGTTTTTGTGGACAGGGATTGCATATGATTACTACCTTATAGTAAAAAGTGTCAGGTTACAAATTTGTAGTAAATGATGTGAAAGCATTATACCCAGTCATTGCCATTTTAGTTGTGAGTCATATGTGTAGGATCTCATAGTTTGATCATTTACCATCAAGATGTGACTAAATCTCAACAGGTGTGAAAAAATTCATGAATTTTTTTAACCAACTCAATAAGCCCCTTTAACAAGAAAACAGCATTTATTTACATCAGGTTATTTTCGAAGTTTGCAGCCCAGCAAAGTGTATTCCAACCTAATCCTGTAGGAAGCAAATTCCTGAAAGCCTTCCATGTCACTGTTAAGCCTTAATTAAACAATGTGCCTTGCCTTCAGTAAACGACCACGGAGCCTTTGGGGCCCTTCTGGAAGCTTTGCCCCTTGACCTCATCCTTTAGACGATCTGCTTGTTTTGCTCACTCCACATTTGTGGTCAAAGATTAATTAAAAGCTGTTTTATGATGTAGCACTTCGAAAATCTTATCAAAAAAGCCTGATGTAGGATATTGTTAAACAGTATGAAGAAATTGGTTCATCCTTGACTTCAATGAGCTTGAGATAAGCTTGCTTTCTTGCCTCTTAATGTATTGAAAGATGTTTTAGAAAAGATGAAGAATGACTTTAATTGACTGAAGTAGCATTCAGAGTAAGCTTGAACACTGGGATTGTTGGCTAAATTGTGTAGGTCTGTCATGAATTATCTTACAGTGAAAAGTAGTTTAATACTGACTTCCAGAGCTAACTTTTTGTTTTTAGATTACCTTTAATTATGTAGATCAGTCAGAAAGGTCTCACAGGAAAAACAGTTATTTCCTGGTAATTAAAAATGGAAACAGGTCAATAAATTGAGTAATATTATATCTTAACCTTATATCTTTGTTATGAACTCTTTCACTTGTTCTTCTTACTTTTTAATATTCCCCTTTTTAGGAGTGAATTTACAGCACAAGGTTGTCTGCATTGTATAGAGAGAAGCTAGTACAGGACAACTTAGAGGCCTTGCGATTTTACCCAATACAGTACAAAATCTCTGTGCTAAGTTTGTGTGTAGCCCTTCCTCCACTTTAAACAAAGAAAGAACAAGCCCCCCCCCAAAAAAAAATATCCCTGTCTAACATGCCTCTCAGACAAAAGCAGTAGCTTACACTTAGTTCAGATTGTTCAAGCTTGTGTCCCCTTTCTACTGTGTGTCAGCAACTGTAAAACAACAGACTTTTTATGTCACAGTCATCATGCACCAGAGTGAAGCTTTTTTTAGAACTAACTTCAATCAGAGTGCAGTCATGATAACATGTAAAGACATTATTATTTTGCTAATTATGTTTGGGGTAAGATTGTAGAGCCTTTAAGGTGGGTCTACTATTTGAAAAATATTTTTAAAGCCAAGTGTACAGCTCTTACTAGCTCCAATCCCACCACCCTCCCACGACTGACTTTTGTTTTATTTTTTGTTCAAACTAGAATAAATACTTTTTGATCATGGTCCTTTTCATCACAATGTTGTTTTATTTTCAGGCTGGTGCTTTAAGGGGGTATGACATACCCCAAACCTTTACCCCCAAACAAGGGAGTTGCTTGGCTGCTAGCAACTCTCTGCCCAAATATATTTAGGGATAGCCTTAGTACAGTTGATAACTTCACTTTGAATGACATTCATTGAAACAATATAGCTCCACTCTGGTTGGTCAACAATGACTTGTACTGTCAGTTTTGTTCCCAACCAAGCTAACGCCCACTACATGTGTTGGACAATATGGCCTCGAGCCAATTTAAACTCAGTGCAGGCTCTGTCTTTAGAGGTGCACGAGACAGGAGGTTTGGTTCAAAATGGAGGAGGGACTAGAGGTCAACCTAGTAGGAGAATTGTTACTGTCTGGGGTTAACGTAGAGAACCTTAAAAATTTTACGTATGACATCTATATGCTATCCACAGCTTTGACCTTAGTGAAAAAAAATTGTCACATAATTCTCAAGAGCCATTCATGAAACAGTAGGGTTGACTACTAGAATAATCCAAATTAGGGTGACTGCATTCTCCCTTTAAGCTAATTAATGATTTACTATATTTCACAAGATTTTAAAAGTTATCAGTTTGATAACCGAAAATAATAATGCAGAGGGTATTATTTCTTAATATTTTTGAAAATGTGAGAGGATGCGGTTTGTCTAGGCTAACCCTCTCTCTTGTCAAAAAGTGGAGATTCTAGCCCCATCCCACGTGCTTTTTGCCTGTGGGTGCATGACAATCAATGGCACAACGTTCTATGGGTGTAAAAGTTAGTTTCTAACAAATTGTGAACTCTCTTTCCTCTGGAATTTCTAAAATATCCGTAATTTCAAGCTTAGCTGTCATATTGTTTGCGCTGTTCATATTGTCAGATTAAGTAGTATGATGCGCGCAGATTTTTGTTCTTGAAGCGTGATACTACGTATTTGAGGGTATTCCTCTACCGAATACGTCAATTGACGAGTGTAGTTCCCAACTATCTGTTTACGAATTGCTTAATTTGATGTCGGTGTTGTAGCAAACAAGTTGAAGTAATCTGCATTGAAAGGTTAGTTTTTTCAGGGTACACAGTAAAAATATCTGCACAACTACACAACGAAGTATAAGGGAAAAAAAATAGAAAAACAGTGTATGTATTGCAGTTAATTTAAAAGTTGACAGTACAATTTTGGCACTCTTTTCATATTTATTAGGTGCTAGTTCAGTAATTGTACAGTATGTCACACACGTTTTTGTAGTGTAGCTTTGCCAGTTGAAAACCTGTGTAGGGATCTTGTGGCCATAAAACGAACCGAGTGTCCTGTAGGGGATAAGATTGGAGTTGAGCTACCCTTAAAATTTAGCAGTTTGTCAACTGCATTTACTCGATTACCTACGAGAACAATTACTCGCGCTTTTGTTGGCTTTCAGAATAAAGCGGGAGGTTTCTTAAAGTAACTCCGTTTAGAAATAATGAACACTAAGAAGATAACTATCGGAATATCACAAGAAACTTGGATGAGAGATAAATTCTAAATGAGGAGTCTTTTTCGGGGAAAGAAGGTAATTTGCTATCGTCGTTGAAGAAAGGTAGTCAGATCCATAAGCTTGCGGGAAGAAATTTGACACGGGTATGAAAGGTCCCTGAAATATTTCAAAATTGAAAACAATATGATGTCATGAATTTTGTCCTTGCAAACGGCATGTTTTACCCAAAAAGCCGTTTTTTTCATTTGGCTCAGGGGTATGCCGACCTGTAGACCCCCACCTCCTACGCCTATAGTCAGATCTGTCCTACCAAAATATTTTAAACGTCTGCGACGAGGCAGGGTTAATACGTGATGGCTGGATTTGGCGATCTGGCCATGACATTCTTTGCATGGAACCAGGTCAAAGTCAGGATATTCCCTTTCCGTCACTTATCCAAAATGAACTGACAAAGGATGAAATAATGTAGGCCTATTATGTAATTTTAGGACCTTGACCTGTTTACTTGTAAGACCTGCACTGTCTGTCATTTAGAGAGCAAAACAATACTTGCTAGGCCCCATAAGTCACCAAGCGAAACCACTATCTATCATCCTCGGCGTCTCAATTAATTTCACTTTTTATTTTGTGGCAACATAGCGGTTTTCTGATTGTCGCCTTTTATCTCAGTTTGCCTTTGTTTCAATGACGTCGTTTATTTCTTTTACTTGAACTATATAGTTCAGCACTTTTAAAAAGGACCACTTTCTGGGTGTATTGTACATGCAAAATTGGCTGTAACCAGGGCCGGACTAAGCGTGTGGGGGGGGCGGGATACGCAATTGTGTGGGGGCCCTATTGTACAGCTTAGGAGCACTTGACACAGTACCGGAACACTCAAGGTGTATATTATTCCCAAATGTGGGGGCCCGGGGCACGTGCCCGCCCTTAATCCGCTAGTGGCTGTAACATGTGATTAATTTAATTTTCTGTCACTGCACTGCGGACCTCGCTTTAGATTTTGACAAAGCTGCTATTTGAATTGATACGACTGTAATTGACTAGAAGCGCAGAGGTTCAACATCATCTCGTTATAATTCCCTTTCAAACATATTACTGGAGGGTGCACATTCGTTAAACTTCTTTCCAATGACAGTATTACTTCATACGTAACCTGATAACTGAAGGTGTAGTCTCAAGACAAGTTGAAGTACATGCCACACACACTGTGGTGTAGGAGAACTAGTATGGTTAGGGAACTGCAGGGGTGAGAGGAAATTACCCTTTGATTTTTCCCTTACCCACACTTATTCCCCTAAAAATGAATTTAGCAAGCGGTTGACAGGTTACTATTCAACCCCAAGCTGTCCCATTTTTGAAGTCATAGTACCTCTACAAACCAATCTTAAAAACTAATACAAACTGATGTAATAGAGTTGAAACTCCCTAACGCTTCACTTAGGGAACATAATTGTACTCAAATTATCATTCTATTCGAGATGAAATTCTTATTCATGTCTACAAATGTAAAAATACATTTATAATGGAACTGATCAAAACACTTAAATAAGTATAATTTCTGAAGACTTCTTTTACAGATTAGGACGATTCCATCATTATCATCATCAGATCCTTTTCGTCGGTTTGGTTAAGCTTCAGTTCATAAGTATTTACTTCAATCCACCTTTAGACTATTTTCTACTTCCCATGTAGAATTTACCATGCAATGTGTTGCATCTCCATCCTTTTTAATGAGGGCAGGGACGCGGCAGAAGTCGCGTTGCCAGAAAATTAAAACTTACTGTACTACTGCCTCAACATATCTCGTTTGCTAAGAAACCCTTTATTCCCTCCCACTGCAAGCTACTGCACTCCCCTCCCCCTCCCCCTGCAGTACCTTGTCTCTCTACTGGCCTGACAAAAGGGAACAAAAATTAAGTTGTTCAATTTGAGGAAATCAATTTTCACATGTTCGTTGGACCACGACATTACTTATTTAGTACAATAAAGATATGAATTGACTCCTTCGAATGTTGTAACATGTCCCTAAACTTTATCTTCTAAAATTAAAACTTTACTACTGCCTAAACATATCTTGGTGGCTAAGAAACCCCTTATTCCCTCCCATTGCAAGCTACTGCATATCCCCCTCCCCCTGCAGTACCTTTTCTGTCTACTGGCCTGTCAAAAGGGAACAAAATTAAGTTGTTCAATTTAAAAAAAATCAATTTTCACATGTTCGTTGGACCACGACATTACTTATTTAGTACAATAAAGATATGAATTAACTCCTTTGAATACTCCTTCGAATGTTGTAACATGTCCCTAAACTTTATCTTCGTCTAATTTAAATACATTCCACTTGTCCTTATCATATTGACCGGTGAAACAACACCGACAATAGTTTGGACACTGTGATTTGTAAGATCTGTTGCCCTCATAATGTCGATAGGTCAAAGATCTCCATGCCGGGGATTTTCGAACTACTCGCGGCCTCCCCGTTCTTGCTTCACTGCCTTGTGCCCGGCGACGACTCCGGGGAGAAGTTTGATGTAAAGCATTTGGTGATGAATTTTGAACTGATAGAGCTCGTAATATAGGCTCCTTTAGTCGGCCGTTTGGTTGACCTAATTCAACCTTACCAAAAAGTTTCTCGTCTCTGAATCGACTTGTGGGAATACCTGATAAGACATGGGGAGATATTGTCCCGCTGGTGTAGCCTGAGTGCCAGCTTGCTCGTGTCGATACTCTACTCAGTTCAGTCGCATTATCTGATACATCGCTAGCTATGGACATGACACCAGAACGATCGTTTGCGTCGACCGGTTCGTGGTAAGCAATTTTAGCGGAATCGGAGACACTGTTTTCCCTTGGGAAAGTGCTTTGAAATTCAAACTTGAGGTCGTTTACCGAGTTAGAAAATTTTCCTTCTTTGTTTGACTCTTGTGAGGACGGTGAATGATGACGTAGGCTTACGTCACTGTTACGCATTTGCCGTGGATCGACTAAACGTTCTTCCTTATGAAGATCATCTTCCCTTCTTGCAACAGAGTTTCCAACAGCTTGTATCCAACACTGTCGACTTTCCATTGATTTAGACAAAGATTTTTCGTATTCCTTCAAGGATGGTATCGAGTAGGTTCGTCGACCTTTCCACGATACAAACGGCTGAGGAAAGATTAACATTCTCGGGCTATGGGCTGAAGAAGAGTGCCTTCCCCAACGATCGCCTTTCGTTTCCATGTGTGGTAAAAGGTTGATTTTACTATTTCCAGATCAATACTCTATCATCTTGGGATATTATTTTCAGTGGTTGCGCTGCTCCCTTTCGTAATTTTTCATCTTTAATATAGGTAAAATAAATAGTGCACTAAGCGCACATTGTTTAAGTTCGTTTGCTCCGGTTTTTTTTTATTATTAAATTTCCATAAGTAATTCCCAACTGTCATATTGTTCTAAACAGCTAAAAATTCCAAGGAATACCAATTTTTCTGTCCTTATTCCATTTCCAAGGATATACAACTAAGCGATGTTGTTCGCTTGCGAGTGTCCGAGATTTCACCCTTTATATTAGGTCTCTGCACTTTTCCGGCTGGCTGGGGTCATGTAGGGTATGGTCCATCCTTTACGTATATGGGCCTACATGACGACAGGATAATATCATGTACATCATAGCGTAGCTCATACCTTAATAAAGACATTAATTACGTCAATCTCGATCTCAAAGTTTAACTGTGACCTTGCTTAATGAAAGGTTACCTGGATTCAACGAAATAGAATAGTATCAGCAGCGTTCAGGGTGAATGAACACTCATCCGGTCTAATTTAGCTGCCTTTGCTTTCGTCTTAGTTTGGTTGACTGACAAGTATCAAGCAATCTTGATGTAAAAACATATATATGTTTTACCACACAAGTTCACTTAGCCGGCTCCTTGCATGAATTATGAAAAATGTATTTTAGAAAGCTGTAGCATTTCCATTACAAGTAGACGAAGGTCTCCCGAGACCTGAAGATACAATGTGGCATCACAAATCCGCGGACACTGAGGCTTCAGCGAGAAAATTCAGTTTCCTAAATAAACTTTCGTTACGGATGGAACGCAGCGTCAAAACTATTCCACAAAATTGGAAATTTTAGAAATCGTCATCTCCATCCTCATTTTATTGTATCTGCAATTAATTTACAGCCTGAAGCATCATGAATATCTCAGAACTACAGTGCACCTTACTCAAATGAAGTAGGTCTGTGGGTTTGTGCTCTTCAACCCCGTGTTCACCAATGGTTCGCCTACTCGGTTGCTTCCTATATAAATAGGTAATAAAACTCCTTGATCTTTGCTAAATTGCTAGAATCCATGTTCGTCCGTCGACATTTAACCGTTTGCTCTGACATTGATTCATCTGGCACACAAACTAATATCACTGTCACGATTTGAATACATTGTGTTGCTGTTAAATAGTATTAGTACACTAATTTACTCCAATGCAGGCTCCTTCCATTTAAAAGAAAGATGTGAAGTCACTTAGCTGTCTTTACAATCGTATGACCGCTAAAATAATGACTGTTTCATTTTAGTGTACACAGTTTCGTTTTCTTGGCCGGTTTTAGAGCGTGTGTAAATAGTTGTAGCATTTATAGTGTACCTTCCTACCGTTTCAAATCTTCTCCGTCAATATACCTGGGGTAGTGTCAATAACAACCAGAAAAACGATCGATAAAAACACCAAAGGTAAAAGTCAATTATAGTCAAACAAGAGATATCTACGTAATAGAGATTTCCTTTTCATCTGACAGCCATCTAAATCTGTGGCTCTTTTGACTGTTTGCGATCGAATTCTGCTGACTGAAGTGAGCACAGACGCAACTTTACACGGATAATGGAACTGAGCACTCATGGGCCTGCGAGGCGGGGCTGCAGCCCTTCTCATTTCAGGCAGAATATTGCTATTTGCGGGCAAACTTTACACTACTTTCCGGATAAATAGTGATACTTTTCGTATTTTGGGTAAAACTATTTGGGTCTTATTGACTGAAAGCCTACGCCAGTACGATTGTGGATCAATAATAGGCCTATTAAGTCAAATGGGATTTCAGTTTTATATAGTGCTTTGTGGCCTCACAGAAAAGTTGAACCTTAAAAAGCCTTGAATGAATTCTTCATTGGCCATATACAATTTTAGTTTTGTACATTACTGTTAACTAAGATAATTGACTTGGCTAACGATTAATTACAACACACCTCGAAGGCAACACCGCACCCTGATGGTCACACTAGCTTAAAGGCCGATCGATATTTCAGTATCGCTAGCGCTATGAAATTATGAAAGTTGAACATTGTTCGATTCTGAGCTATTTCTCTGACTAGCCGGAAGGACAAGGGATGACCATATATGGTCTGATAGCTTTATAGTGTGTGAAGTAGAGGTTTAGTTTATCAACCAGACTGAATTTTCAGGCTGTATCACTGTAACTGTGACAATTCTAGGATCTGTTGTTGGGGGACAGGGGCCATCCCCTAAAAAAACTTTACCCCTAAGAAACGTTTGAGAGCAAAATTATTGATAAACGTTTTGTAACAATCCTTGTCCCCAGCAAAATATTTCCCTCCCTGGGGGATACTACCCGTAAAACTTTGTCTGGCTACGGATGTGTCCCCATATTTGGATTGCTTCAGTCCAAAGGCCATATCAGCTGGGGTTCAGTTTACTTAATCCGGGAATGCAACGATTGCCGACGGAGCACCTTAACTACCCCCCTTCTCTAATCGCTAGGCAGCCTTATATTACCTCCATTAGACACTCATCCACTGCTATCATCTTTAATCATTGCAAAACCGTATAGACTCATTCACTGTTTACAAAGAAGTCACTGCGTGTCGGTAAAAGAGTTTGTAAGGCGCGCTTACACTGTCGTCACAATGCAAAGTAGATTTCAATTCGTC
>WURT03489136.1:0-21883 GCA_009936505.3 Holothuria glaberrima | reverse complement strand
TTTAGAGCAGGTTCAGAGGAGGGCCACTCGGCTTATACCTGAGGTGTGCAATCTCCCTTATCATGATAGGCTTAAATATCTGGGACTTACTACTCTTGAGTTAAGAAGGATAAGGGGTGATATGCTGCAAGTTTTCAAATTTCTTTCTGGTAAGAATTCTCTGTCTAATTGTGACTAATTAAAGGTTTGTGCTAATTCCCGTGTTCGAGGCCATTGTAAGAAACTGGTGAAATG
This sequence comes from Holothuria glaberrima, assembly GCA_009936505.3. Taxonomy (NCBI): domain Eukaryota; kingdom Metazoa; phylum Echinodermata; class Holothuroidea; order Aspidochirotida; family Holothuriidae; genus Holothuria; species Holothuria glaberrima. Next base: position 21,649 of record WURT03489136.1, on the reverse strand, counting down.
TTTTTCTAGGCTTGACATAAGGAAGTTCAGCTTTTCTCACAGAGTGGTCAATGGGTGGAACAGTCTGCCTGAGTGGGCTGTTAACTCCACTTCAGTCAGTTGCTTCAAGAATAACATTAACAAGTTTTATTGTGACTGTGGCAGAATTTGATTTTGCTCGGCTTTGTTAGGTATTAGGTTAGCTTGGGTTTTGTTTGGGGTCTGGATTACAGGGCATCTCATGGGGCTATTGCTCTCCTTTGCCCTTAAACTTGTTATGTTATGTTCTATGTTATGTTAGATTAAATAAAAAGTCTTACAAACGCAATATTTCCCTTTAAAGTAGATTTGAAGAACAACGTGTCACCTTTTTAACTTTTCTCACGTATATTTTCCCCATGTTAATCGAGTGCAGTGATATTTCAAAACGTTGTATAGTATTTTTTTTTACTCTTTTAAAGGGTTTATCATTTAGTAGGCCCCTGGATACCTCGTCGTCGATGCCATCGGCGACTAGCTATTCTTGCGTTTTACAGCTCTCTAAAACACAGCGAACAAATTGAGTGGTTGTAGTTTCCGTCAAAATATTTGCCTCTTGACAATAAAGAGTATCTTTGAGTGTCCTTCCCCTCTATGTTTTAGTCATGCAGGGTAAAATATAATGAATAAATGACAAATTTGCATCTTAATGCTTTTTAAGGTTGTTAAAATAATGCCGACCTCAAATAGGAATACACGGTGACAACTGCACTCTAAAAGTGGGCACGAACATAAGTGTTATCAAATCTTTGACTAGATTTGGTTCAAAAATAAATAGAATTTGAAAATTTTTTAACTAAGTTTATTTTATGCTGCTGGAACTAGGTTGAGATTAACTGATTAAAGTATCGATCTTAAATTTGTAACAGGCTGGTCACTTTACGTTCGTGCATGCAGGGCCGGATCAAACCAATAATCGAGACAACCTGTAGGTTACAGACCCCCGATATTTTGACACTTGGACTCCTCGCACCCCCAGAAATTGTCATAAACGAGCATCGTTTGGTGTACTGCTTCACATCTGCTTTTACCTATTTTACCTACGTAAAAACAGATATAATGCCCTAATTCCTACCTAATAAAATATAGACTCTGCAGCAAGATTCTTCATTCTCTAATTTCTGTCGCAGTATGTGTAGAAAATTTTGTTAGTCTGACATTACTGATAATATGTACCAAGGAAGCTGTTATGATGCATGTCATGTAAGTACACATGAGTATAGTACCCCTTCCGGCAAGGAATCGCTGAGCCTTTGGACTTTCTGGTTTGCATACAATTTAGTGAAGGCGCCTCTTTTCCATTCAATTGAAATAACCCATCATTAAATGATTTGTTCCGTTGCGCTTTCATGTTTCAAGTCAGCATTTTCAACTTCAGCCCTTAGAAGTTATTATCGAAGATTAATATAAGGGTGCTATATTCAACTTTAAGAATGCGTCTTGGCGAAATTAACAGAAGTTATTAGCCCAACCGGTCATCATCAGCTGATACTCACTCCTATCAGCGCTTCTACTGTTTGCTGAGCATGGCATTCAGCATGTGGAACAATAAGAGGTTAGCTTTAGCTAATTACACCAGAAAGCCCAAAGACTTGGTGATTTCTTGCGGAAAGGGGGTGCTTTGTCATACTGAGGTTCATTCCTCAAATTAATACTAGTTTGATCCCTTGCTGACCTCACCTGATCTTTGAACCCCGCCAACCAAAAATTAAATAACAAAAAATCGTGTCTTTGAAGGGATTCGAACCCGGGCAGTCTGTGTAAGAAACTAAGCACAATTTTTTATCTCTTTTATTGGAAGGCCAGCCCACTCGGCGTTTAACGTTATATTTACAATGTGTACAATATTTTCCGTTTTATGTGTACTTTGTTACTATTTTAAATAATTTACTTATTTGCGATATTAATCGTACACCTATCAAAACATGTTCATTTACTTGTTGGAATTATTCATTCATATGTATACAGACACCCATAATTATCGGCTTAATTAAAGGCGAGCTGGCTCAGCAATAGAGAGCGTATTAGCTTCCATGGCTATCCGACGTCAAATACAAAACAGTAGCAAGGATTCTGGTCTGTGTCCATTTGTTAGACACAAGGACCTGCGAAAATAACCCAAAACTTTGATAGACTTCCCTTTACCTGAAAGTAGCTGAATAATTCCTAAATTCTGTTCTTAAGAGAGTTGTAGAAATACTTTTCGATGTTAATATCTAAACTGCAATCAAGAACAGATAAACGAAACTTAAGTACTAGGCATTTATCAGGGCTAGAGGACTCGAGTCCAGTTCGACCTCAAGTCCGGACTTAATTCCAACTTTTTTGGACTCGGACTTGGACTCGGGATGTCTGGACTTAGACTTGGATTCGGGCTCTCTGGACTCGGACTTTGGCCTGGACTTAAATTCGAGTCCATCAAGTCCAGCCCTTTTCTTTATCACATTTTTTAATTTCATAGTCCACCTTAAAGCAACAGCACTCAACATGTACTAGGGCTTTATTTTCCTTCATATAGCCTACAGTAGGCATACTGTAATTACGACAGTAGTCCTACTGTACTGTAGGTAAGATAGTTATCTGAGAAAGACGAGTTTTTAATTACTTTGTTTTGACTGTTATTCTATGGAGCTTCTATTTGTGGATTACATGTGGGGGAGGGAGGAACTTTGGGGGAAAAACATTTGGCTGCTACTTATATGCCTCCGTGACTGCCTTGCACAAATCGGTGACATTTATGGACTATAAGTCTACTTTCTGATTTATATCCCTGCCCCTATGGGTAGTGTTATATAGGAGGAAGGGGTACTCAGCTGAGATTTATCTCTGACATAATTCAGCTGCAAAAATTAATTACTATGTCAACATTGTTGCACATGCGGGACAGCCTAACATGAGTTTGTGTACAACTGAACTATAATTGTGTTAAAAATCATTAATTTGAAATTGGACAGGCCATAACATCAAAGGGGTTGAGTGACTGCACCGCTGTTGCCCTAGTTTTTATTTTAGTATTTTTTTGTTTTATTTTATTTCATTTTATTTTATTTTATGTCATTATATTTTATTTTATTATTTCACTGTTATTTTACTTTATTCGTTTTTATTGTATTTTGTTTTAGTTCATTTTATTTCATTATTTGTATTGCACATATAAGAGTATGATCAGGGGTAAAATCTGATCAAAACTAGTATATTCTTAGATTCTGATTCCATTTTACCAAGTATTTTGCCTAATTGTTTTACTCTTATTAACAGAAGATTTCACAGGAAACTTAAATATAAGAAATAAACATATCCAGAATACTCAGTTGTTTCTCTTGTACATACTTATGAACAGGAAGAGGTACGATGAGATGAAATCGATGCCACATAGGCTGCACAGAGGAGAATCAACAAGGCCACAAGTATGAAGTTTATCGCTGGTGAACAGGGCGTTATGTAAAATATTGATCGTCAGCATCATGGTTACTGCTGAAACTCTTGTCCACATTGAACCACCTTTTGGAGAGACTGAGGTTGGTGAACTGCATTTTCCAAAATATTTCCCTCTTTGGAGGATTAGGGTATAGATTACGAAGGAGAAATGTTGCACCCTTCAGACCCGATGCAACACAGGCTTTGTCATCGATTGTCATTGTCCCGAGCACTAATCCACTACGCCATCAACGAACTCGTAAAACGTAAGGCATTGTTGATAATGATAAAGTTACAGCATCCTACAAACGTGTTCATAATTAAGAAATTCAAATTCGTATTATTTCTTTAACAGTTATGTTTGTGAAAAAATGTTGTTCTCTATAACGTAATCTTTGATATGGTAAAAAAATTTCAGCTTTAACTTTCGTTGGACATGAACGCCGGACACAATTCGGAGGTACCACCCACTGTCTATTTAGTTCACTAGGTTTTCGTATGTACCCCTGATGACCTCATATGACCTCTGATATTCAACACACACATAAGGTTCCCTCTCTCTTAAAGTAACACATCTATATGCAAGTATGAAAAGTGCCCATTATCTCTCTCTTGAGTGAAACATAGTGGTCTTTCAAGATTTTCGGATTTTAACCGCTGATGACCTCAAATGACCTTTGATCCTCACTGAAAAGGGATTCTTCCTCTCAATAAAGTTATATACAAAGTATGAAAATTGTCCATCTATCTTTAGATATCGTTCTTACAAGCAGATTTTATGAATTTCGTACTTTTACCTCCGGTGATCTCAGGTAACATTTGACCTCTGTTAAAACCAATAGGGTTCATCTTCTGAATATAACAGGGCCGTCGAAAGCGGGGGGCTGGGGTTTTTTGCACCACCCAATAATTTTGCCATGCATAGTTTTTTAAATGCAATGGAAACGTCCAAAAAGTGAAGGACGAAGAATTATAAAAAAATAAATACCATTCTAAAAATTATATCACCTATCATTCAGTCTATCCGTATTACTATTAAAACAAAATGACGTATCATCTCCTCATTCAGTCAATAAGGAAAAATCGTTCGTGAATTGAGTATTTGAAAATAGCGACCCATTGTCGTACGACGTACTAAATTTGACTTTCTGGGTCATTTTTTGGAAATCTAAACGGTCAATACATGATGAAGTCGCGGAATTTTGCGGTGCTTTACCTTAAGTTACTGATTATTCACAGTGGCGTAACTCCTATGGGTTCGGACCGTGCTGAGCCGGGGTCCCCGACCAAAAGTGGTCCCCCGCTACACTGATGCAAAGAAAAAAAGCCAGGTTTAGTAAATTCAAGGTCTAAACAATTGGGATTGTACCTACAATATTCCTTGCTTCAGGAATGGAAATGAGTATTGAGTTCACTGGACATATCAGTAATCAAAGTAAGCCACCTGAGTATCGCCATTTTGTCGTCAGCTCTATTTAAATCTGAGAGAAGGTGGAATGTTCACGTCGTAAAATATTTGCATGACTGTGAGTAAAAGATCCACTGTCTTGTTCAGGCGCAGTGTTGTGGCTAAGGGCGCGTGCCCCTTTTCCAGGACAAAAAACACTCGTTATAACGGAACATCGCATGTAATGTCTTGCACCTTTTGTTTACATTACTGGAAAAACTAAACACAAAAAATATGAAGAAGGTAGGAATAAATGCCAGCACCATTTTTATTGTTGTTTTGCAATGAACCTTACTTATTGTTCATTCCAAATGAAAATGACTAACCGTGTATGAAAAGATGATCGAGTCTTTTCAACTGTCCTCAGAGTCTTGATGGAATTCGTAATTCTAAGCGCGCGGTATAACAAACTAACAGGACGCCACCACTTTGCGTAGGCTTTTTATAAACTTGTCAAAGCCTCATTGAAGTAAATAACGAATACATACATTACCAAAAACGCATATGACATATTAATCAGATATCTCCCAGAAAAATGGGCACAGGGTAAATTAAAGCAAAAAATAAAATAAAAGATAAGAAAAATTAGGAGGAAATTCTAATAGTAGGCCTATAATAAGAAAAAAGGAATAAGGCATTACTTTAATGTCTTTCAAAGTGATATTTTTAGAAGCGCTTTCGGCTTCCCCATCGTTGGAAGCCTACGTGCCTCATTATAAGTGCAGGACAGCTTGAATGGCATTATTGTTCAAAATTATAGCCACTTGTACACCCTACCATCACCCAAACTTCTCAACTACAAGTCTCTTACGTCATCAAATCGACCGGCAATTTATGTGAAGCTGTCATAAATAGAAAATTGTAAAATTGTTATTTCACTAATTTGTGTTATCTGTTAAGTGCCCACACAATGATAAGGTTGGTTCTTCAATCTAATATCTTCAATTTTTTAAATATCGCAGAGTTTCAGAAGACTCGGTACCTTGTCCCTAGGGAGAAATTTTAATAAAACAATGGGACAATGTTTGCAATATAAAATGAAAAAATATTACTAACACGTCCTAAAAGCCTTAGTTTGTGCCGCTTGTCACGCAACCATCCTACAGTTGTCTCTCTCATTTTATGCAAAACAGCTAGACTAGAATTATTCATCCAAATTAAGCCCTTCTATTATCATATGTCTAATCCACGAGTCTTCCAATGTCATCAAAACAATCAGCCTTTAGTCTTCCTTGGATATTATGATGAGAAAAAATGGGTTTTTGTTTGTTGTTTGATTTTTGTGGTCTGTTTAAGGGGCATTGAGTGCCATTTCAAGATAGTACACTGTTTCATTCTAATTGCCCCAAGTTTGTTAATAACCCTGGGTTGGGGGGATTAATTCTTCCCATGGACACTCATCTAGACATTATTGTGGGGGCAAAGGTGGATCCTTAAACATCGCACCCCGGAAGGAGCCATTCGTTCAACCCGGTATCCATCTAAAAGGACCTAAAATACCATTTGAAATATAACAGTTTTACTTACATCCTCTGATTACCACTTCATCAAGATAGTGGGAGCTTTCTGTTTGTTCGCAAACCATGTGACGTAGACGGGAAGTTTGCAATAATAAAATTTAAAATGGTATTATCACCTATCCCTCTCGACGACAAAGATCCTGACCACGTCACCTGTGTCACGCTTCCAGTCATTTCCCTTCTTTCCGCCAACGACAACCCGAATTAAAATGCTTCCTCTAAGTTTTTTCCCCTTCAACTTTAGATACACTGGCTGTGTGTAGTAGGATCGCAACGTCAGGCTTCTATGCACAGCGCATATCGTCTGATCGAGAGGAGGAACGACAAAAACAGAAAATGGCTAGAATATTTCTTGTTCTTTTAGCCGTTACTCTCGGTCACTTCGCAGAGGGACAAGCCGTACGGAATCCATGTCAAGAGTACTTCAAGTCGTTTCCTGGGCGAGGTATCAAATTTATTTGATTTTTGTCTTTTCCCAGGTCAACACTTCCAAATCGTTGTCTTTCAAATCGTACTTAAGCTGAAATGTGAGGGTCTCTGCATTTTATCAAAAAGTAGGCACTGCTCTTTCATTGCCTTTGGTCTTTTTTCAGACGTGTTTTCTACTTCACCTCTCCTTCAAATCACTAAACAATCTTTTGAACAAGAGCAACAACTATTGTGGGCGCAGTGTTTTTTTTTTTTTTTTTTTCATCTTATAAGGATGCGCATCAGACAATAAAAACGTCTGATCAACCAAGCACCAGACCGGAATCTGGTAAAAGTTTTGACTAGAGTGGAGGCTAAAACGCAATTACCATAAAGGCGCTTTTACAGTTAATATGATTCTATTATTCCATGGCTTGCCAAACCTTGTCTTTCCATTCTGAAGACATAAGGCTCAAATGACGGCCCATACTTCAATTGGTTTAAGTCACTAGATTGTATGTTAAAGCATTGCATACTTTTACGAAAAGTTGGCAGCAAGAAGAACTTGTAATATTCAAAAGTGCACTGATACTGAGTAGATAAAACTACCCCAAATGAAATGAGTTATTTGTTAAATTAAACAAATCATTTCTTGCTGGAAGATAGCTATGATAGTTAAGTGAGAATTCTTGAATGCTAATTCTGTAGACATCAAAGCTGTAATTTAAACTGAAGAAATATTTCCAAACTGTTGTGAAAACTGCAAATAATACTTATCAATTGTAAGTCATGCAAGGAAAGGCAGTATCATTTACCACTTTACTATGTAAATCCATTCCAAGTCATTTGGGTGGAAGTAATTTATAAAAGGTTTTGTGGACTGTTAAAAGGTCTGATGAGATGAAAAGGATATAGTTGGATATTTCATGTAAAGAGCATTAAAATCCCAAAATAACCACCATTCCCATCAAAATTCATCATGAAAAATTACCACTTTATAGGGTTATTTCATTTTTACTCTTGTAGCATGAATAAGCATGAGTCAAACATCCAACTTTGTGACGTCGAAAGAGAAATTAACCAAATATTGCTGATGTCTTCCTTTGTTTTCCACCCTTTAATTCAAGGATACCTGTAGATATGGTACGCCCTCAGAATGTATTGTCGCAGTTAAACTCGTCTTCTTGAAAAAATATCAATATTACATACAAAAATGTAAATGATCTGATGAGTAAGTAAGTTACAAAGCGTTATTAGGGGAAATACTAACACTGTCCCACACTCCTCATTGTTATTCATGAATGGGCATTTAGATATTAAAAAACCGTCAAATTTTGGAGGGATATGTCATTATAATGTTAAAAGATATTGCAGATATTCAAATGGATCTCTCTTTGGTGATGACTTTTTCCTTTTTCTGCTTCATTTGTAAACTTCATGAGCTAACACAACTCTGATTTGAGAGACACCTCAAAAATAAAATCAATAGTAACTCACCTATACTCACCTAACGAATTAAGCCTTGTGAGTTCTAGACACATGGTTGGTTTTGTGTCGTAAGGTGTAGAAGTAATTTAAGAACTAAACATGAAAATATATGGCAAAATTGAGGTAATGGCACTATGTGTACATGTCTCTGTAATTAAACTTAAGTTTTAAATTAAGAAACCATCTTATAATTAAAACCCGAAATTTAATATTCAAACCGGACAACTCTGTCAGAAGCCTGCATTTTAGCAACAGCGCCAAACGAGTATTTATTTAAGCAGAATAGAAGTATGCAAATAGTAAAGGATGCGTAACATAAAATTAAAAAAATGAAACATTTGTCGATGTGAAATGTCTTTACAGAGCAAAACGGCTAAAAATATGTTTTGACAGTTTATTTTATCTCTGTACATTGCATTTTCTGAAAAAAGAACCTTCCTCCTATGTGATTTCAGTTCTGAATTCTTTTCTGTTTCGACAGCGCCCATTTACCTAGCACGTGATTGTGATCAGGTCCGGGACCTTGGCGGTGGAGTCAATGGTGTCTACATGATATTTCCAGACGGCGCCGGTAACGATTGTAAGCCAGCTCCTGTGTACTGTGATCAGACACAAGATGGCGGCGGCTGGACGGTACGTTTAATGTTTATCTATATTGGCCTACCCTTTTCATTACTAAGGGTAATGCCATCAGGGACATACTTTTTGGGGTCTTACACTTACCCTCGACGTCAGGGTGCAAAACACAAAGAAACTCGCTTCCCACATAAGCAAATATGGAGGGCAAATCAGGGATAAGAACGCTCAACTTTTATGAATATCCACAATGATATGACTCAAAAGCCAATGAAAATCGGGATAAGAAACAACCTTCGATTGAACCAAAAAACAAGCCATTTTCATTGAATATTGTTTTTTATCGACCGTACGAGCAATTAAAAGAAATATTCTATAACTGCATATTTTACTGAAAGCTTAAAGCCTGCATCATCGTGGATGTACACTGAAAATATTCCCGATAAGTATGCCTTTTACGATGTCAATGTTGTTGATTGAAATCTTCGAGTGACCAATAGCGATAACAGTATTAATCAGTATGTATATGTATTCTCGAAGGAGAGGGGAACTCATTCGGGAGTAACGCTTGGTTTTCCCCCTTCGGCTCTTCGCTTCTCGGCCTTTTGACTAAGACCAGATGTAGTATCTGTTCTTTCAGCCAGTCAAAAATGGGACCATGCATGCACGACAGACCCTTGATGTAGAGGTTTGAGGGTCTAGAGGTTGGTCAGTTAAGTTTGTTGTCCTTTTGGGGACGTAGCTCCTTTTGGGGAGCAGAACTCCTTCGTGAGTAATGTTTGGTGACGCCCCTTGGCTCCTCGCTAGAGTCAAGGGGACGTTGGATTAGTCAACTCTTCGCCTAAGGGTCGATGAAAAACTATTCTCGAAGATCCACCTTCATTGCGAGGGAAATTAGACAGTTAGAGGTGCAATACGCTCCATGACGTAGAGGGGTAAGTGAACAGAACAACAGTAACCACGTCTGGGTGACCAGAACTACACATTTTACGTTACCACGTGCTTCATTAATTCCGCTATGTTTGAAGAACAAGCAGAGAGCTCGCAATGTTTATGTACGCTTTCCCTAGGCACTTGTCCACAGTCTGCTGACCTAGCATTCGGGTTGCTTTGGGACTTCTCATATGGTCAGCAATACAGTGCAAAACTGGGCTACCTCATCTTCAAAATTTTTGCTTTTGACTGGTCTCAGGCTTTCTCATATTCACATAGGCTATATGCACCTAAATGATTCATACAGATCCTTTATAAGTTTGCCAAAATTTTGCGCAGGGCTGTGTTTGATTTTCCCAAACCCGATTGAGATCCAGTCCCAATCCCAGTGTCCCCAATATGTGAGTTTGGCAATGCGGTACTTCCGGTTGGTTCACAAGGTCAGCTGTACCTTGACAACCGTCTTACCTATTTGCGTGTGGTGCACTTTGTCTTTGACCCATTCCCACACTGCAATGTGCTTAAACATTTCCAACTCGTCTATTCCTGGTCAACTCTAAGTCAGGACATTTGACAATGTAGCATCATACGAAAAATTTCATTCTGTACTTTACACTATTTATTTAATACGATCAATTTTAAGAGTCAATTTTGTAGTTTTGCCCACGCTGTAAGTTGTCTGTGTGTGACCTGTTATGTATTAAACTGTTTACCAATACCAATGTAGTTTTAAGAATCATTTATATCAGTTTCTTTTTTGTAGACTTGGCTGGAAACAGCCCCAAGACCAAGTCTATTGCCCATTTCCCCGCCAATTCCGCTTCCTACACCTCCCATTCCCAACCCCATGGAAAACAATTTGAAAGGAAATAATAGGAGCCTTTTGTGGGATTTTGCTGCCATTTTTTCTCAAAAGTTGCCTTATTTGAAATTAGAGCGACAGCAAATTCTCAAAGCATCCTGGTCGTGCTGGTTTAATTCAACCAGTTATCTAACACTCCCTGATCTAACCATGTTGTGGTTGAAATTGCGAAAAAATCTGGTGAAATTTAGCCATAAAGATGTGGATTTTTACCAGGATTTTCCACCAGTCGTTAATTAAACAACACAAGGCTTTATTTTGATGAGTATTTTCTGGTGATGTTTAACCAGAAAATGGTCAGATATCATTTAACCTGAATGTATTTAACCAGGGTGTTTTAAAGTTGCATCTGCCTTTAAATACACTTGACTCTATAAAGTTCCATATAAATCTTTGGGAGCAGGTGAGGATGGGAGGTTTTCAGATATGAGACCATAATTTTTTTATCTCCTTCTCCCCTCCGGAGAATTACAGATCCGCCACTGGTGATAGAACTTAAAATATGTGGGAGCTCTTTCTCCATAAAAAGTTTTGGAACAATGCTTTCTTCTTTCGTTTTAGGTTATTCAAAGACGAAAGTTTGGCAAGGATGATTTTAACCGAACCTGGGATGAATACAAGAATGGATTCGGATATCTTCACGGGGAACATTGGTTAGGAAACGACATGATACATAGAATCACTATGCAAGGCACTTACGAATTACAGATTGAACTGGAGGACTTCCAGGACCATAAATTAAAGGCACTTTACTTTCCGTTTGGTATCAGTGACGAGGAGACTAACTACACCCTAGGCCTGGGTGTGATGGAAAGTGGAGCCAGCGTTGGTAAGACTATTACAATGATCCCTTTGGCCACGTCACATTGGGAACCCTGGACAAACTCCCACCCATAATAAAGAATAAATTTCCCCTTTTTTAAAAAATAATTTCACAGTTGTGGTTTAATTGACTGGTACCAGTGATGGTCATACATGTGAGCCTCAAAACATGAAAAGCATGATTACGGGCCAAGTACTAAAAATGACGAAATTGGTATTGGGAAACAATTGACACTGCTATGCACAACCATTTTAATTAAAACGAGTGGAACTGCACTCTAGGGAAGATTCCCAGTGGCTCATTTAGAAATCGTTTCACATTCGCACGGCAATATGTTGTCAAAGATTTCAGTTTATGGTGGTTTAAATATAGTCCCACAAATTCGATTCATTTTATGTAGAATGCTGCTGCAGTCATTGGGATTATGATAATAGAACACTGTAGGTATTTACCATTGCCTCAGAAGGTAGCCATACAAGAAAGGTTGGTTAGTATGGGTCCATTTGCATGTTACTCAATCGGCAAGGTGAGTTGATTCCGGGAAAAAGGAAGCTAATATTCAAACAAGAGGGATGTAGTTTCATTGGTCCAAAAAATCCTTTTCATAAATCCTTTCATAAATATTCATTTTTGACAACTCACCTTTTCAACAAATCAAATCAATAAAACTCCATTCATGTCCAAGATTTATTCGATCAAAAATTTTAAAATTAAAATGTTAAATGTACGTAGAATACTCTCTTAACTTGAAGTTTATGAAAGGCCACGGCTATAAGTTGGGTCATGGGACTCCACGGTTGCGTTATCATCGCTAGAGTAAGATAAAGAAAAAAAAACAGATCGACATAAGTGGATTTTTATTCTGAAATCTTCAAGTATAGTGTAAGGACGATCGTATGTCAGTCTCAGAATGACCGATAAGTTATCAGGTTATCGTAAAAACCTTGTAAAACCAAGTAGGAGTTGCCTTTTGAGAATGACAAGTTAAACGATATTTGCTTAGAGATCTCGTTTTGCAAAAAGGAAATCGTCCACTTTTCAAAAGGCTACACCAGAGTCTACTTGATTCGAGACTCGAATTCGAATCCAGCTTGTAGCCCATTCCGGGCCAATTCCAAGTCCAGAAAAAATGGAAGACAGACGATTCCAGAAGTGAGTCCGAGTACAGACTTACGCGTTACAACTATGTTATTCTCTTCTGTGACTCAGTAGAAGTGATCTTTTTCCGTAATAATTAACTTGTCGCGCGCGTTGACGACTAAATTACCGTACCTGCATACATTGGCGGCGATTTGTTCTCAATGTTGGGGACGGGGACATGACCCTACTTTCAAACAATTTACTGTGTGAAAAATCAAAGTCAATGGGCAATTTCTCAAATATTGGGGGACATGTCCCCCTGTCCCGACCTGGATCGCCGCCCATGCCTGCATAACTAGTTGCACGTTTCTCATTTTAATTAGTATGATCCATGTGAAGCAGGGGGTTGTGAGCAGTTTAACCTCTGTTGGGGGTGGAGGTAGCTGTCACCCACATACATTTAAGGTCATGTTCATTTCTTCCAATTGTATCTGTATAAGGATAGGGTATTGTGCAGAGTGAAACTAGTCTTGTTTGAGTTCAAATTGTTTTCACTTTTTACAAATTTCATTTTTTTTCTTTTTCATTAGTTGGAGATTCATTGTCTGGACACAACGGTCAATCATTTTCAACTTGGGACAGGGACAACGATGCTTGGCCAGTGGGTAACTGCGCCATGCAGTATTCGGGAGGATGGTGGTTTCGAAGCTGCCATAAGTCAAACCTTAACGGAATTTACTATCTGGGGCCCGGCTCTCCCTTTGGTAAAGGCGTGATATGGTCAACGTGGAAAAATTTTGAATATTCCTTATATGCGACTGTGATGAAGGTTCGAAGAAGGGCACCACAGGTCCCGTAAAATTATCATTAAACAACACATAACATGAACATTTGCTGAGAGATTAGTCTAACCATGAATTGTTTTACAAAAACTTATAAAGCAGTGTTGTGAAGCAATGTTTAAACTTGGTGAGGGGGGGGGGGTTGGGGTTGGATTGTAGGATCAGCACAAGTTAAATGCTTATGATATCGGTTATGAAACAGCGCCTCTAATTTCATGATTAAGCTTAAGTAATGTAGTGGATTCAAATTTGGGGACAATAACGTTTATGCATATCGAACACTAATCACATTTTTACTCAAGAAGGGTTCTCATGGGTATTTCAAAGGATGTATCTATGAAATGAAGTTTTATATTAAGATCACAATTTGACATTTTTATTAGAACAGTTCGGACAATAAAATATACCCTATATTTGTTGTGGGCGTGAGAATTCATTTTTAGCATGAAGCTGAAACAAAAATACTCTTGAAGCATTTAATTTTTCTATTTGTCTATAAAAATACGCTGATTTAATTTAACCAGGGTGGTCAAAGATAAGCCAACTATATCCTGGTAAAAGTAGCCTAGAAAGTCTGCTTGAATTTTATCAGGAAAACAATATTTGACTAGAATTCTGAATCAATTATTATTGTAACCACAAAAGTAAACATTTTGACCCGGATTTCTTGTTATTTGTACCCAGGGAACGACTGGCTAATGTGTGACGACAGTTCCGCTTATGTTTAGCTACGTTTGTTTTTTCAGAGTAAATTTGTGCAAAAGCAATAAATTAAATCTCACCACGTAATTTTACACATTTTTAATTTTCTTCAGTTTGTGTTTTGAACTTGTATTAGATCCCTCCTTAGAAAAAATATTTTCCAGATGTTGCAGCTTACTATTTATCAAGTGTATCTCTATGTTCCTTAAACCAGATCGAACGGACCAGCTGCATGAATATCTTTAATCGTTCTGAATAATAACAGGTTTATGATAAGAGCGTAGTACTCTGAACACAACTTGGTGATGCAAGACCTATACAGTTCTGGTCCAATTTTTCCGGCGCCGGGAAAATTAAAGTCCCCCTGTTAGGTTGTTTCGGTCCTCTTGCTACATGGCTGCTGTCTTGATAATGTTTCCAAACTATTCTAGGTTTTATCAACTTCTTAGCAGACACATAAATCTAAAAAACAAAAAAAAAGCAAAAGTAATGTGTGAAGCAATGTACAGCCAAGGCGTAAAAATGAGCAGGTTTGTTAAGTTGGAATGTTACCCATGCTCTCTGTGTCTCGATGGTCTTCGGATAAGTTCCTCTGCACTAATCCTCATTATTACTTGGAGAGTGCCCACTCAATCATTAACCAATCAAACGACGGGTATTAAATTGTAATTGAATATTCAATAATGCCAAGTTACCAAAATTTATTTCATTGGTTAAAAGTTTTGAAGTGCCACCCCAGCAGATTGACCATAACTGCTGACCTCCTGCTTCCAACCGTATTTTGACAAATGACCTTAAGCTTACAATAATCATTATATTTGTACTGAAAAAAACATAAACTGAAGTCTTCTGCTGGCAGCCACTCCTTGGAACTGTCAGGAAGTTGCCCTCAAAATTCAATGAGAGTAATAGCTTTTCTAGAACACACAAATATTACTAATAACTCCATAAGGGGTTAAAATTGCGGGGAAGTTTAGTTTGGTAGCAAATCTAGGGACTCATTATTCCCAAAAGAGACAAAATTACTGGGTAAGAACAAACAAAAAATTTTACAAAATTAGAGGGCGTTCTACATGTCAGATAGACAAAGAATTGTTTCCCTACTCCAAGTTTTCTCTTAATATACCACTTGGATCACTTAAATCCTAAAAAGAATTGAAGGGAACTTAGTCAAATTTTGAATCAAATAATTACCCAAATTTGCTTCACCTTGACTCAAAGTGACGGCAATTCGACTGATTGCAGGTAAAAGATTGACCCCAAAATTTGGAAAAGTTCTTTTCTGACCCAATTGATTTTATAGTGTGTAATTTTAAGGGATTGCCATTGAAATAGTATGTCAGGAACATTTAATCATTGAACATTCTATGTACACCTATGGGCATCCCTAAAAATATTTAAATTTACAGACATTCAATTCAACGAAATGCGTATTTGTAGTCGAGGTATTCAGGCAAACAGTTACAGGCAGTACATTCACACTTAATCCGACATGCACTCACCTTAATTAAATCTACTGACCTTGATTGTGAAAGATATATTATCTTTTCTGGACCGACCGAAATTGATTATTACCTGATGATGATGTAATTACTTGAATCACACTTTCTGTCGACTCGACACAACACAGGCTAGAAGGATTCTCAAAGAGCTTGTCTGAATTTGCAAATCTTGTTTATAGTTTAAGCAAGTATATCAATGAAACTTTACTCTTCGGTATTAGTATAGTATATGCAGGGAGGTCCTAACATCTCCCTGGTATATGCGAGGGTTTCGTAAAGAGGGTTACGACCTCTGAATGTCAAAAGGCTTTGGGATTCCTTACCACTGAGATATGCTGTGATATATCAGGAAGCTGTTAAATAACAATATACTATGATCTCAAGATGCCACAGTTTCATTGCAAAGCTGTTGTGTTTAACTGAAATACAGGTATAGAAACTAAAGGCCCGTCTACACGTCCATGTACATTTGTCCATGAACATCGTCATACCAATGTTTAAACGGTTGTTGGGAAGATAAAACATGCAGCCAAAAGTTTGAACACCTTCATACATGTTGAACGTTGTCCATAGTTGTTAGAAAAGTAATCCACGATCATACATTTATCCATTATCATCGTCATACAAATGTATGTTGATGTTTTTGACCAAATGTATGATCGTGTAGACGGGGCTTTAAAAATCCTTGAGAATAGATCACAGGAGTTATGTTAACACGGTCATCAATCAGGTTCTTGCTTTCAATTTTGGCCATTACGATATTAGATCATACTTGACAAATCATGTTTACATCGTTTCCACAGTTTGACCTCTGGTGTCCTCAGATACCCCCCCCCCCGCCCTTTCAAAACAATAGCGATCATCAGTGTTTTAGTCCAAGACACTTTTCACGTACTACATATGATGTCCATCACTGTGACGGACCTTGGATTGTAGTCTTTACTACCACTTCACGCTAAAAACCCATTTGACCTCTAGTGGCCCTAAGTAACATTTGACCTCGACTAAAGACAATAGAGATTATGCACTCAGTTTGTGGCAGCCACACGCCAAGTTTGAGATTAATACAGATTTTCGACCTTGAGATATAATGTTACAAATTTTCACAGTTTGACGTCTGGTGATCTCATATGATCGTTGACCTCCAGTTCAATGTGGGACGCTCTCGTGCTGAGTATGAGGTTTAAATAAGTTCCCCTTCTTCAGACATATTTACAAAAATTTTGCGGTTTGACCTCCGACAACCTCAAATGACCTTTGATCTCCACCAAAAACAGTAAAAATCATTTACTTAACAAGGAGTATCCATATACGAAGTATGGGATTTCTCAAGGATACTCACCTTCAGACACCGTGTTTACGAGCGTTTTTCAAGATTTATACGGTTTGACTTCTAGTGACCCAAAATAACCTTTGACATCCACCAAACTCAATAAAACCTTTCTAATCAATATGGGGCGCTAAATTCTTACGTATGAGATTAACCGGGGTTTGCCTACTTGACAAAAGGTGTTCACAGTGTTTTTCGACCTCTGTTGACCTCGAATGACCTTTGACTTACGCCAAATAAACTGTACGAATCACGTACTTTATGAAGAGTTCTACATGCCATGTATGAGTTCCCTCAAAGTTACCCTTCTTGAGATATCGTTTTACAAGACTAGTAACACACACACACGCCTCCGCGCACGACATTACCACCTCATAGATTCTTTTTGGAGGCAACGAATAAAAAATGAAAACCAGTTTAACTAGGCAAAGGTACAGCGAAAAGGTGTGGACTTGGGACAAGGAATTCGCTCGAACCATGGATGCTGCAGAAATAACGGTTGTTTACGTTTATTCTTTTCCTTATAAAACCAAGGGGGATCAAAAGTGACTATTCAACTGAAGGAGGGAGAGGGGAATACAAGAATAACCACCGCTACCATGCTCAACGATACATTTTCGGTACTTGATAAGCTGTAATATATTTGACAAATGAACCGTAAGAGAAAAATAACAGTGCAAGTACTTACTCTAATTGAGCATATGACGTCATCCTTTAGGGTACTACAGACATATCTTGCACTATGAAATAAAATTAATATTCCAAAAGTGACACTTTTGTTACATTTCTGTCAAGAAGAAACAATCAGTGCCAGATTTAGGCTTCAGCTTCATAAGCTAAAGCTCATCAGTCTCACATCCGCAGACGACTCACAAATGTTCATATACTTCATGAAGCAAGTTTTGTGAAAAAAATGGTGTTTATTTCTTACCTAGAATTGCTATACCTTTAAGGCCTCCACAAATAGTAATCCGGCTCTAGACACAATCCAGGAGCAAAACAAATAAGGGACCAATGTTGAAACAATCTTTCGTCACATTTAAGATTCCAGGTAGAGAATAGAGTTTACTTAAGTCCTTTATACGAGTTTCTTCAACCCACGCTGACAGGAATTCTCTCATCAAGTTTCTCGTTCGGCCGGTTATTAACTCTTTGGTCACAAATTCTGTTTATACTAGCCCTGAAAAGGTAGAGATGTCACGAAAAACCATAAATGAAACGACAAATATTACCTGGCGTAATAATAAACCGCTCTGTCTACTGTTTGTATTGAATTTTTCTTCTTTTGCATATCTTACATTCAGGTCTATGGACAAAAGAATTAACAAGGAACAGGGAAGTTTCTCTTCTCTTAATAAACTGAGGATTTCTTCATCTATTTTCCTCTGAATAAGTCTCCAGGTCGGTAAACGGGGAACTTTCGGTATAGTTTGAGCCAACCGTCCCCTGGTTTTTGGCAAATTCTGCCTTTCACATCATATTATATAGAATTACGTTAATTGGATACTGAGGTTATGACGTGTGACGTCACAAGTAGAAATTGTTACGAACACGATAACTGCACCAAGTCGCCTGAGCTGCTGTCAATGTTCGATGTATCAAAGCACAGTGTAGTACATGTAAAGCATGTAGTTAGCACAGACGACATCGTTTGATTTCATTCCCAGGGTGGCAGGGGCCATGCTATCCCCAGTCGGAGATGAAGGCTGTTCCCCTTTGCCCTTAGGGAAATTTTCCAATTTCGTTGGGGAGTCTTAATAGTCGGGCGTCCTCATGCTCAAAAGCCACCTAAAAAGGTTGAACCTGACTTTGTTTGTGTATTTTCTGCTGATTCATACCTTAAGGTTAGCTGATTAAGTGGTCTGTTTTGCCAGAAATATTGCAAAAAAAAAAAAAAAAAAAGTTACGGCCATTTGTATAGATGCTCCTCTTTACATCATGATTGAAAACTGTGATCAAATATGAATCCAAAAAATCGTAGAGTGTGTGCTGAATGGTGGTAGTAAATCACCATAATACATAAAATACATGCCCTAACAAGAAACAGGAGTTAAAGAATGCAATTAAAAACTCTTCTCAAGTGGTTAAAATACATTTTGACTTTATTTATGGTGATTTTTGGCTGCAAAATCCTTCGGAACCTTCCACATTTTTCTCCTTCATTTTGTTAAAGGCGGCAATTTGTTCTCAATATTCAGGATACATGATTCCCTCGTCAAGTAATTGACTGTAAGGAGTAAGGAGAGTATCAAAAGGAATCCTCAGATACTGGGGGTGGCATGTTTCCCTGTTCTCTTTCTCCACAAGCCCACCCAGGGTACCCCTACCCAATAGGCTACCCCCTCGTCAAGTAATTGACTGTATGGAATAAGGAAAGTATCAAAAGGAATCCTCAGATACTGGGGTGGCAGGTTTCCCTGTTTTCTTTCCCCACAAGTCCACCCAGGGTACCCCTACCCCATAGGCTACCCCCCATGATCAATACCCATGCATTTTTGTAGTACGCGAATATTATTATCTACACTGACAAACATTTCGCTCGTTCGGCATTCCATGTGAACACTTTCTCTCATATAAACTGTCTGTCCTCTCAGAACGTTTCCGATATGTCATGTTCTCACCTCGAAAATGTTTCTATAAAGTATTATTTACTCCATCATCAATCCAGATAGCGCGATTTAGGGAAACTTGAAAATATATTAGGTAGGCCACTTCATTATTCAGCATAATTATGAACTGCACATTCATCCAATAAACTTTAGCAAACTTGTGATTAAGTGTTTCATATCAACAGAAGATGTCTACACCTACTGTTTATCATAAGTATGTTTCTCTCTGTGGTGCATTCATTTATGATTGAAACCACCCACCCACTGTCAATTTTAAGATATTTCTTTCACATAATATAGTCCAGGCCATTTTGTAGCCTTTTTGGAGTTTGCATTTTTTTGCTATATTTGGTTAAAGTTTGATATGATGTAGAGTACACATCAGTACATCGCACAATTAGAAAAGTATGTGATCCATTTTTTTCATGTGTAAGGGGCTAGCCAGCCACTTCAAAATGGCCGCCATTTTGATAATTTTGGCTGATTTAGCACAAAAAAAGACTCTTTTACTCCTAAATGAGTGGTCTAGAACTTTTTAGGAGTAAAAGTGGTAAAATTGACAGTCTCTCCTGCAATATCCTAAACGTTTTTCCCAAATATTGATCCCTTTTTTGCAGTGACCTTTCAAATATAGCCCTTTTCGGCGAAAACGGCAATTTCGGCAATTTTAGCACCTGGGGCCATTTTTGAGTACCAGATTCTCTAAAATTATATATCTCCGCAACCTTACCTTTTGTTTATGGGTAGCTCGATAACCAAGTACGACGTGAAGAAAATTTCGACTCCCAAATTCAAGCCTACATGAAATGGGTTGTACTGAAAATTCGCAATTTCTTTGTTTTGCGTTGGAAATTTTGGCATTTGGGATCATTTTTAGTAAAAGTAAATGGTTTAAGTGCATTGTGTGTGCCACAAGATGCTCCTGTCTTCATGGAAACCTGCAGCCTTATGCTTCAGTAGTACACAGAAAGAATTTCGACCGGCAAATCGGAATGGACATGAAATAACTGACCCCAAACATCGCGATTTCTTCATTTTTCCGCCAAAAAATATAAGTTTAGGGGCATTTTTGAGCCGTCGTTTCTCTACAAGCATCATACAAGATACAAGATTCTCTCATCTTCATGAAGTGGGCAGTTTAGTGCCTTAGCAGTGCACAGAGAGGATTTTGACTCTCAAATGAGAACATGAGATACATAATTTTAGAGAATCTAGTACTCACAAATGGCCCCAGGTGCTAAAATTGCCAAAATTACCTGAATGAAAATGGCTACAATTTTTTTTTTTTTTTTGCAATTGTTTCGGCAGAACAGACCACCCACTCAAGTAACTTCAATGTCTATACTAACAGATAAAACACTAATAAAAAGTAAAGCAAACCATCTCAGGTTCACTCAAAATTTCGGTGGCTGGATCCCCGACTATTATCCGTACAATAAAATATGTGATCTCGACGAAAGTCAGTCACCCTGACAATCGGCTTGGTTTGGCTTTTTGGAAGGGTAGATATTGCAACAAAAAACACAAAATTATCAATTTTTTCAATCAAAATCAAAATTTCTCAAAATTTTTTTTCAATAATAAATCCATTTTTTTTTCAAATATCCTTCAAAAAAATACAAATGTTTCAAACTCTCTCCTATTAAAGTCCATACGTTTTCAACTTTGCTTCAATAAAAACCTCAAATTTTCAAAGTTTGTAAAATAGAGTTAACAAATTTTTGGAAGCACGCCGAACATTTTACGTTCGACATCCTTTCAGCCCCCTTGGCCTTTGTCGCAGTCTCGGGTTACTGCCCCGATAAATAGACGCATACATAATTATGACAGTTAAGTTCTGTACGATGCCATGTAGCCTGTCTGCCACGCGAAGCCTCCGTTACCTCCGGTAGTCTGATAGTAGAAGGATGCACCCTCGTTTATGTGTAACGAAATGGTGGGCATGTTACATTATATATATATATATCAATAGAAGAATAGTGGAAAGCGGACACAGTCGCATAATTTTTTTAAACCTGTGTCCGCTTTCCACTATTCTTCTGTTTCTATATTTAGAAGTCGCAACGTCACATCTACACTTCCGTATATATAC
>WURT03489025.1:9719-21885 GCA_009936505.3 Holothuria glaberrima | reverse complement strand
ATTAGGGCCTTATATACACCAAGAAATGGCAAAAGCAAAAACTATGTTTGTGTCTGCACAAAGAAAAAGCTAAAAACAATTATGGATAGGGCTAGAACTAACTTACAGTAGTTAAGATAAATGGAACTGTCTGGGATGAGAAGATTCTCCCTTTAAAGTTCATACCTCACCAAACAAATTCATAATTCCTCTCCCCTGATCTAATGTTTTGGTGTCCCTCCCTAAACAGAGAAAGCCACAACTGTTCAGATATTGATACATGTATACAAAATCTTAAACAGTGGTACTTTCTGTACATGAACTACAATACTAAAAGATTACTACTAATATTTCTTCCAAAATTCTTGACTGCAATTTGAATAACATGCAACAAATCACTATCCCCCACCCATTTCCCTACCGTAAATAATGCCCTCTATGAGAGCTCTTGCCTGATACATTTGGGAAGAATGCAAGAACCATGCCTGGTACCCATACATGTATGTATACATGCTCAGCTCTTGGGTGTGGAGTCATTCAGGCCTCTACATTTTTGTGGAGTTCATCCGACCATCTGATTCCAGCAGCTATTAACATCTACATTGGTATTAAGTCAAGCTTTTGCTGTATTTTGACCACCTTTTTGCTCCTT
Source organism: Holothuria glaberrima (assembly GCA_009936505.3). Taxonomy (NCBI): domain Eukaryota; kingdom Metazoa; phylum Echinodermata; class Holothuroidea; order Aspidochirotida; family Holothuriidae; genus Holothuria; species Holothuria glaberrima. The sequence goes on along the minus strand of WURT03489025.1, from coordinate 21,254 downwards.
GTGAGTGTTTCTCTAGCGCTCGTACTGTAGCTGTATAGTTTTAACAGGGTTAGTGGTTCGGCTTCTTGACTAACACTCCTACTCTCATTGCAGTGTTTATCTACCATACCTTGTGTTTCATTACCAGATGGATTATACAAGTGTTTACAGTATATCCTAAAACTAGAATACTCTCCAGGACGATCAGGGAAAAATCACTGTGTGCCTGCTATTTGACTGAAAGATTGCTCAAGACTGTGTCTTTCCCAGCAAAAGAGTCAGCAATTACACGAACGTTCCATTCTGCCCATTCTTAAAATCAATACAAACCAGTCATCTACCAGCCCCCCTGTACATTAGGTTTCTGTAAAGAACTGTCCAATTCCAAATCTACTGTACTTCACAAGTTTTTTTCTTGATTTTCTCAACTTGAATTAATTACTTCCCTTCCAGACACACCTTACTTGCCACTTAACCATGTAAATGATATTGAAGAATCAGTTAGCCATTGCTTCAGGAATTTCATTAAAGTCATGACAGCTAATCGGATGCAAATTCTAGCTGTTTATAGACATCAAATTGCTTCCACTGGACAGGTGCCTCCAGGATTTTTAGGGAAAAGAAAAATGGAGGCAAAAAAGATCTCTAAGAACTGCATAGCCTCGGCTATTTTCCAAGTTGACAAATTCTGAAGTATAGCCTGCAACTACTGAATGTGAGTTAATAATAACACAGTGAATGCCTTAGCTTTATGATCTAATTATATCAGAGACACTTACAGGGAATCTACAGACGTGAAGACTCTGGCATTCACTCATCCATAATGCATGAATCACTTAAGCTTTTACTGAAGCATGCATCAAATCTGATTTACCCACAATCAAAGGCCACTCCAGAAGTGGGCCCTGAATTTAATTCACAGTTTCAGCGAGGCAATCCAAGAGAAATGTGAAGTTCTGGGTAAATGAGTTGAGGCAAGAACGAGCTTTCCATGTGCTACATACAGGGTATTCATGTCAGTATTAATGAATCATACATACCATACAAACATTGCATGTTACATCAAGATACGTTACCATATTGTACAGTACAATAATGCAGTATGATCTGTGAATTTTATACCAAAAACTGAAGCATACAAGATTACATGATTTTATCAGTGTCCATGCAATGCACGCTTTAGACAAAATTTCACCATGAATGATCTACTGTAGGCTTTCATGGTCACTATCCAACTTCAAACTATAAAATAACCTTTATCTGCAAATCAAGGCCAAAAATCAATGTTTGAACATTCCAATTTATGAAGCAAGGGAGACTTAGAACAAGCATTTGGTAATTGTATACATCGCTGGTTGGGTACCATCTAGTAGGGAGCCAGAAGCATTGTTAGACAATAGTTTGCACTTACAAAGGGCTGTCCAATATTTGTAATAAGTGAGAGTAAATAAGAGCAACATAGATCCAGCTATTCTGCATCAATTTTCTGAATTTGTCCCCCTAACTTAAATAAATTATATTACAGTATATACTCTTCAAATTCTAGGTCTGTCCCAAAAAATTACCTACCCAAGACTGATGTTTCCCATCTTTCAGGAAATTTCACGGTAAGTGGAAGCACTGAATGTCGGATGATACTGTCAAAGATGGAATTTATTAAAAGCTTACTTCAGTTGCTCAGGGAAGTATACTGTAGATCTATTCAAGAATTTTCCATTCTTCCTGTCAAAATTTGTTTACGGACATTTTTCTTGTGGGTATAGCATTATGACAGTACTTCTCCTTTCACAAAGTTTTGTATTACATTTCCCTCCCAGCCTACAGTGGCCACTGTTCGTTTTCTTTCCATTAAACCAGTCTGGTGAGCACCTCAGTTGATTGACTCAATTAATGCATGACTTGAATTTTCACCCAATCATCTGACATCCATTTTTCAATCACAGGTCTCTAAAAAATGCAAGCAAACTTTTATAATGCAATGAGTATTGATCACATATTCACCAGTACTGGTCACATGATCACAAAATCAATAACTGTAAGTAAACATCAGTTTTTGACTCCTTAGTCTTCAAAACACGGTGGTTATGTGTGCGTAAATGATGGAGTTTGACAAGGACATGTTGCTGAGCAAATTCTTTCTCAGATCCGTAAGATTTCTAGAAAGTTTAAAAATTTTGAACAGCTGCTTGGATTACTATCCAACCATTTCTATCCATGTCCTTGATAAAGGCTTCACCTCTTAGTTGTCAAAATACTGGTTTGTAGTATTGTAAGAGAATACTGGCTGGGCTTTGAACAGTTTAAAAAGTTTGTAAATTGAAAAATTTCTTGACATGGTAGTAGCAATTACTGTACTTACACGACTTACATACAGTATACAGCCTAATCTGTATAGATGTGCATCATTCAGTACTGTACCTGTACAAAGATTTAATTACAAAAAGTAACTAACAGTTATCACAAAATCTCTACAAAACAAATAACCTCTACAGGCCACAAAATTTGTTTTCCTAGTCCAAGGCCAAACATGGCCTTCGTAACCAATAATTTTTAGTTCAATCGTAGGCCAAAACTCTCTCATCCAAGGCCAAAAAGTAATACACCTGAAATAAGAATATTGACCACGACACAGTTCGCTATGACGCACAATTTCGTAGACAAGGCAACTCATTGCACTTATAATGCACACATCCAATGCAGATAGGCCTAAGCATACGCCTAACAACAGCACAGTACAGTTATAGAAGTTGTTCTACCATATAGCAGACATACGTACTTTATAAGAACGAACGTACATAAATTCCAGTAGCTCAATATGGTAGAAAACTGCGGCGAGAGCTGTAACAGTGGATATATTGTGTGGGAATCTGTTTTGATGGTGAGCTTCCAAAGCAGTGGTTATCGCTGATGATCTGTGTAGCTAAACACACTATTTGCAGTTAGACTGTATAGGTTCTTAGTGCAACGAAGCCTATTTGAGTGAAAAAATACACAAGCCAGATATGGCGGCTGCAGATTTGTAGACACGCATATATAGCAGAAATAGTTAGTCTGTACATAGGGGATATAAACGATCGGTTTGTATAGCTTGCGAATCGAATATCAACTGAACGATTTTGAAAGTGAAAAAATATTGGTTCCCGTATGCCGCATCCTGCATCGTGAATGCTTTCGTGAAAAGAATGATAGAGGAAGTGAGCTCTGTATTTAGTAAAATATACTGAGAGTCTTAACTGAAACATCGATCGCCGGGCCAAAAGTGGCCTTCAGTAAGTTTAAGGAAAATGGCTGTCGGAGGCCAAAAAAAAATTTACGGCAGCCACGGCCGTAGTAAATTTTGTGGCCTGCTCCATTTTCTAGTGACTATACCTATTAAAGCACTAAAAAATTTTCCAGTTTCTACAGAAAAAAGGACATACTGTAGTAACTATACTGTACTACAATTCAATTTCTGACATTTCCAGTGATGCTGACAGTTTCTTGACATTGTCCAATAGGCTTGGGCAACTCTTACACTTCTGGAATCTGGAACCCCCAGCCCTATTGGTCAAAACTCTGAGGGAGTACAATCATGTCATAACTGACACAAGAACATATACCTCAGGAGTTACAAAATGACCACTTCTAGCCTACCAATGTGTTTTTATACACCAGTACTTGCTACACCACAGGCTTCTCAGTGACTAAGTGCCTATTAACTGAATTGCAGTGGTCAACTTAGGGGAAATTTGCAATTGAATTGAGGAAATAAAACTTTATAGCATACTTCAACAAACCCTACCAAATAACACAAAATTTAAAAAAATTAAAATACGATTTTCGTGCATATTTTTAGGATTACTGTAAATTATCCAAGAGTTGTGATTCCATGGAAATTGGAGTCATTACTCAACTCCAAGCCAGGAGTTGTGACTCTGAAATAAACTTGGGTAACCCTCCTGAGCCTGTTGTCCAAGTACTGAAGGGGGTGCAAGATCATATAATACCAAGTTAGATCATTTATATGATGAAAAATAAAATTATTAGTTTTTGTAATACAGTACTTGAGACTCTCCACAGAAACCTGAAGTCACACCTAAGGTACCATTAGAAATGCTCTGAATGATAGGTAAATAAATACATACCTTCTTGCTTACCATTCTGATCAAAGTGCAAAATTACAAATCAATTTACAGTCGAACTTAAAGGCAATATATCATCATAAATTTATATTGAATTTAACCTACTGTGTAGTATAGACTGTGCACAATGTAGTGTGGTTCAACACTGGGAGTCAAGCAAGTCTGGTTCTAACGGTACACAATGGTTTATTGGTGCTGTACCTTAGCTACCTGTACTCTGACCTCACACTATGAAAACTGTTGACTGCATAGAATTATGCATTTATTACTTATAATCTACATTGTACAAGCAGGGTTAGAGTGGCAGTTCCCCGGTACAAGTGATGTAAAGTTTACTGTACATCCTTGGGCCATCCCACCAAGGTACTGTAGTTACTTGAAAAGACTCTACACAGCTGTTACCTCTGCAATATTGAGGTTATCCAGTTTTTGATCATTTTCCTGGGCACAGAGTAGGCCTACTATTCACTTTGTTTGAATCCCCACCAGAGCATAGTAGTTTGACAAATTTGGAAAAAAAAAAAACAATTTGGCAAAGAATTCATTCTCTTGAAGAAGGATGCACCAACATTTCCTCTCCCCTGCCTTGTACATTTGTACTCATGTGACAATACAAAGATACAATCCATTATGCAGAAAGAGAGGAGAGCTGCTTACTATAATTAAACTGAACAGCTGCTAAAGATAAACACCAACAGAGTTTCTTTTCTTGGAGTAAAAAGTCACCTTCAACACTTCAACTGAATCCACATAAAGCTCATTAAATTTAAGTATCAATTAGTGCTGGACAAAATGTTATTTGTGCAACAACATCACAAATTATTGTATGTACAGCATTTTTCGATTTGATTGGCAAGTTTGGAATACTAAATGAATCCTGCATTATTTAAAATGAGTGAATGGTTAATATCACAACCACCCTCGCACTGTACTGTAGACATCGACACTAAAGTGCATCTAGCCACTGATTGAAACAATATGAAATATTTCAAAATGTACAATTATTGTTATTTAAAAGTGAAAACAAGAATAAGATTCATCAAATTTAAAGACTAGAGTTATTTTTTGTATAAATTTACATGTCATTATCAGTATTTTTACTGCCTGGGTTTCTTGCATTATTTTACTGAAACCAGTGAACCATAATGGTGTGACTTTGAAAAGCCCACAGGAACTGATGTGAACGACAGAATTTTGAATTATGTAAATGATCTGCAGATAAAGTCAATTCATACAGAAATGTGTGCAGTCATCTGATGTGACCAGTTGGACTGCCTTAATATCAAGACCTATTGCAAAATGCAGACTGGTTAACATGTTTGAAATATGATAAAGTGAGAAATCATACGGTACTATACAGCAGCAGCCAAAAAGCTGTAAAAGAACCCCAGAGGAAGCCTATGTTACAAAATACTGTACACCTAGAAGTCATAGCTCTGTTATACCCTTTACAGATATGCCTTTATCTCCTGAAACCACAAACCAATACAATTTCTTCCAAGGTAGCACGGTCCAAGATTAAAGTACGAGTTCCTACTTTTCATTATTCATATTATTACAAAAACATGAAACATTGTCAGGGTGTGAACTTATATGCATATAAGACTGGGGGCTGGGGAGTGAAATCCAACTGGAATTTAAGGCCTTGAGAGCCAATTTACTGCAAAATTAAGTCAATATTTTTAGATTTTCCTAGTTTTTCTCAAGCAAAGAGAACTCAGCCCCCCTCCCCCTAGAAAAGAATATGCAGAATGCCTAGATATGAAAACCAAAGAAAACATTATTAAAGAATTTTTTTCCATATGAGTTCATTTCTATAGAGACAACTTAGTGCTCTGAGGGAAACTGGCATCAGAGCACTCTCAATCTCAATTTATAATGAATCTTAACAACATCTGATGAACCAAAAACTAATGACATGTACAGTATCTGGAACCCAATTGACAAAAATAAACTAAGGCTGACAAAGAAAAACCTAAGGTGTTATAACGTAGTTCAACATGAAGTATTTCCTTAGAAGGAAATTTACTTATCCAGGATGTCAAGGACTTTTCAGCTGAGAAAGGGGAAAAGTCACATCAAGAGTCCTGAAGAAATGGCATATTTTTTACCAAAGTTTGTATTCTCTAGGATTATTTACTGTAGTGCATCCAAAGTGGTTTCTATGAATTTGGGGAAGTATGGAACAATCTCAATACAAACACAAGAAACACAGGAATTTAAGATTCTTCATTAAAGAAATTGATTCATCTTGTTATCTTTAGGAAATTGATAAGTACAGCACACTTACTGTGAGTGCCTTGTATCTGAGAATGATCTGTCCATTGCTAACTTATCACTCGCAACTTGATTGAATTTATTTCTGGCGTAAGCATCCCCTCCGGGTGCCACAAGTGTTTTCTGAATGTACTTTGTCTGATCAAAGTTCTGCCAACTGTTATCTGGTAACTGATTGCCACCATTTTCACCTTCCTCCTCTTCACTGTTGTCTGCTGAAAACTTTAATCTGCCGCGATGCAAAGCCTGGAGGGGAACAGGGGAGAGACAAATTGTAAGATCAAAAGAAAGCGAAATAATTTCATAAAATGTGAATTATTAAGTAAACTGTATGTCAAATTAGCACACAGCAATGAAACAGCTTCTCTGATGTGATCAGAGCCAGAAAGAAAGTATGTTAAGTTGATAAATGGCAAATAGAATTTATTATGGCTGCATTACAAGTACAGTATTCAATGTTGTCACAATTTCCAAGTTGAGTTGATAATGCTCAAGTATGTCCAACTCCAAAAGATTTAGTCAAATAACTTGATATGTAACACAGTAGTTGTACTGCAAACCATTGATATTGAGTGCATGCCCCACAAGCAAAAATTCATCATTTACCAAAGTAATTTACAGCTACAAATGAAGTTTAACAGCTAATGTTATATAGTCAGGTTTCTGGTATCCAGAGAAAACCCCACACTAAGAATAAACCTACTCACAAATTGTGCTTGATAAACTCCATGGCTTCTATATTATCTCACTGCTAATAAACAATAAATTTCAGCCACAAATTTCAGGTGCTGTAGATTAGACCTGAACACAGTGGAACTCATTTATTGCAGGCCCTTCATTATTGCCAGACTGGGTGAGTGGATCTGTGGAACATCTCCTCCCTCCCACTTCCCCTTTTCCTCTTCTACTACTGCACTTACTGCTTGAAGCCATGTTTGACAGTGCCCTAGCTATGCTGTTTCACAGGGGCGGCCCACCCTGCCCCTCTTTTTTCCCACTCTGCCCCTATTCTCAGGATTTTGAAAGTCTTCATGTGGTTCCTGGGGTTGTGTCTAAATTTTAAGAGTACACTGTGTAAATAATAGATTGGGTGACTGCTGAGAACTAACAACAGTTACATGCTGTCACAGTATTAAAAGAATGGAAGTCATGTTTTCCATGCAGGCTTCAAAACATAGGAGTGCAGGTTTTTGCATGTGCACATGTGCCCTTACATTCAGTCTCTGCCCTGCCCCCTTTTCAATGAAGCTAAGGGTCTGTTTGATTACATACATGAGTGAATCACACTAGTCATTCCAAGTACAGTACTTAAGTACATTACTACAGAATCACACTAGTCATTCCAAGTACAGTACTTAATCTTACTATACAGCCAACTTTCATAGATGTATGAGGCTAACCCAAAATTTAGGTAAAATCTGTAGAAATTTGGGCATTTTTTTCTACAAGGGCTCAGAGAATCAGGCAAAAAAAAAAGAGAATCTTGTGTTCTCGCCCCCCCCCCTCGCCTTCCCAAACTGAAATGGATGGTGGACCCATATATGCTTATGACAATTTACATCAACACAGATGAAACAGCATGTAATTTGAGAAGTTTAGTCTTTATGTGTCTTGTATATGAGTTGTAAATGAAATAGTTAAATCAAACAAACACTTCCTTCCTTTCCTGCATTTTAAACACTCATACCCTTCAACATCACATACAGTATGACATTGCAGGCACACAGTGAAGTCAATATATCCATTCTCTAATATACAGTACATCTCTATTTTTCTGAGAGATTTTTACATCAAACCAGATGACAAATTAGCAAACATATTGCTTGGCTATAAGGTGCAGACTAATTTTAACTAAATTTTCTCTCATGATACAGCATGAAGGATATCCAGCAGTGATTTAATCTTCCTAATTGTTCAAACTTCTCTCAGAACCCTTCATCTTTCAATCTCTTTTTGCTTCTAGGCTGCAATGAACTGGCCAGTGACCTCTGCTGTGCATCTTCAGCAAATCTTCTACGATATCAATCTCATATTAGATCTTTAGGAGGATAAATTCAATACCAAACTCCCATTTGGTGCAAGTACTGTACACCTGCAGCTGAATACGTCGCAGGAATACTTTATACTTGATATTTTTTTAGCCAATAAAACAACTTCTCTCAATTAAGTTGGGAGAAAATGCCAGTGCCTTGGCCTGAATTCCAAGTAACATTTCACACAAAGTTCACGCAAAAAAACAATTCTTAGGGGAGGCAACACGAGGTTCCCTTCCATTTTACTCTCCTTTGCAACTGTCAAAACTCTTTCAACCAAATCTTCACCCATCCCCAGGACACCTTCTACATGAAGTGTCCGAAAGATTGTGCATCAAGATATTTATCAGCATTAGCCATCACTTACAGTAACAAAGTAACAATTTTAATACATGGCATTACTGAGCAATAACTATGGTGGGGGTGTCAGAGGCACTATCATAACTGCTTGTTTTAAGAACAGAATTAAAGTACAGTACCACCTGACACAGGTATAAAATGTTACACATCCTTTCTTCCAGAATTTGTGACTACAAAAACAAAGGTCGTATCAACTTGACAAAGTCACTCCTTCTTGCTGGAAGCATTTGTATTGAGATTGTTGTTTCTCACATTACAATGTACCTGTTAAGTTTCCAGAGTTAGAAAAATCCTGAGAAAAATACTAAGCTATAAATATTTCTTACAATATTTTAAGTCATTATGTCACATCTCAAAGGGCATACACTGTCTTCTCCATGAACAGTTGGATCTCAAGTTACATCTTGTTATGGTACTTCAAGTGTGTCCTCTCCCCATTTCCACCTGTTTGTCTTTATGTTAGTCTGCCAGCACCAATTATACTTTCTCTTCATGTATAACAGAGCCTGTCCTACACTTTAAGCTCGACAGGAGTTGAATTTTCAAGCACTCTCACATATTTGCAGATTAGAATGTAAACAAGCTGTTGTATAAAACTCCAAAACAAATTTCTTTAGCACTAATAGAGAAGTCAAATTTCTGATATTTTCCAAGGCGTTAATTGTGAATAACTGTACAGTACTGCATTTTTATTGTAGACCTAGATGTTTCACAAGTAATACATTACAGTATATAATTATTGAAATAGAAACTGTAATTTACAATAATGGTAACATTCCTGAATACATACAGTAATATAATTGTTGTATGAATGCAATATTGTACATACCAGTTGTGCAAATGTATTTGGTTCATCAGCACTGGATCATATGTTAATGCAGACAAAGGAGCCAAAATATACCCATAAATGTACATAGTGACTGGCACTACAATACTGCCGACTATAAAACTCCCTTTACTGACAACATAACTCACTCTACTCATCAGTACACAGTACACATTCACTACATCTCTGCTGACTACGGAACTCACTCTACTGACTACATAATTCTCTCTGCTTGTAGCACACATTAACAACAACTCTGCTGACTTTATAACCCAGTAGAGGAAAAACATGAGCAAATACTATTTAACATTCCTTCATTAAAACTCCATCCAACAGTAAGTTCATGGCTCTTCATTCTTTCAGAAAATTATGAATTAAAGCAATCACTCTACCAGCAAGATGTCCATTATTCGTGTATTTTGTGAACTGTGAACACATTTCTCCTGTCTTCTGTGGTATGGTTATATTTATGTCAGTCTGTCTTCAGACTTGAACTGAGTACTGTTCAAACATACCAGTACTACTTCCTCATACAGATGCTTTATTCTTTTCAAAACTTGTGACACTGTAAACTTAACTGTAGATATACAGGACATCACCGTACGTCATGGGACGACAAAGAAATACAAAGAATATGGCACCTCGTAACTAAACATTTCATTGTTATACAGACCAGGCAGCTGAAAGACAGACAGCCAGATAAAAACAAAGGTTCTACTGCTCTTGAACCTCATAATAAAAGTGTTGAAAAAGGTAGAACTAGGTATAGGAATTAATGCATAACTGTACCTGTGCAAATGTTTTTATTATGTGAATTGCAGCAGATTTTATGGCTGTAACATCTTTGCTGGATGCTTATGTTAGTCATTCACAACAAGGTAGACAACACACAAGTAATGAGAGAAGCTGTTCGATTTGAAGAGAAAATTTGAGTGAATAAGCAGAGTAGTAGGCCTTATTAAATTGTTCAAAATTAAAGCCCAAAGAGTTGTGAGAATAGCAAGCTTGCAGATAAGGTCAAAAGGTCAGATTCACTGATGCCCTTATTATTGCCGAACAAATGTTAGGCAATAGGGCATTATACTGGCCTAACCAATACATATCACATTGCATGCTCTTCTGAAAACTAAGTTAATGCACACTGCACACTGCACTGAAGCTTGTGTCTGTAGCCTAGCCATACAGTACATGCATGGGTTTTTTGCCCTCCAGTTCCTCATTGCCTAGCAATAGTTGGCTAATCCATTTACAAAATCTACATTACTACACTTTTCAACATTTGTGTAGCACTATGATGGGCTTGTGTAAAGTGCAGAACACTATCACAAAAAATTATCCATTGAAGTATCTTTGTTATTGCACTTAATTGTTTGATGCATTCCTCAAAATATCTCAGATCTTCACAGTTGACAGCCAGCTTCATAATCTATTACGACAACCATCTGTTATCTAAGTCTACCATCAAAACTTTTGTTTTTAATAGAAAATACCATATTATGGAATTAAGTTCAACTTCAAACTACCTGCCATCAAATTTGGCTGAATAAATGCAGAGGGTTCCAGCCTAAAAAAGTACAACTTCAATCAACACAATCACTGACAGATACTTTAAATATTCAACCATCAACTAATTGCTATATTCAGGAATTCAGAAAATACTACAAATTAATCCTCTTTGCTTTGAAAGGAGAACCTCAAAATGCCCAGGGAAAGCTTCAATCATCAAATTAATGTAAGATGAATCAGTACTGAAGTACGAAAAACCTGCAGCACATTGAGCTCTGTACCGTAGTGAGTGATGTACAGTAAAGTTAGATTATAAATGCAATGAACTGTGTAGTATGAAACCTATAGCATGGATGAAATATGGGAGGGATTTGAGTATCCCTAAAGATTCATTAGGAAATTTAATATTGTCATGTGTCTGCATGGCCAATAC
>WURT03488915.1:6091-21891 GCA_009936505.3 Holothuria glaberrima | reverse complement strand
GTATCTCTGTTAAAAGTAGGCGGAGTTATGATTAACTTTTTAGTGGTGGCAATATACCATTTTGGGTTTCTTGGGGGACTGCTTCTGACCTTTAAGCAAATTCTGTCACGAGTCCTTCATAATTTGGCATGAACAGACCAATATTAATACTCAGTATTAAGAACTGTAAGAACTGCTTGATATTGGTACAAGCAGTATACATACCAGTGAAATGGACAGGAAGCTGTGCTAAGTGTGATGTCCTTGCCTTGTACTATGAAATGAGGAACATTGGTTTTTGATTGGTCCATCCCATCCAATATCATGCAAGTCAATTCTGTTGGCTCCCTTCTGGCTGTGTCTCGAGCATCATGGTATGCTTTCCTTTCTAATCTGAAATTGAGAGCAGACAAACTTATTGGTCATGAAACACTAGTGTACATCTTCACTACAACCCAGATTTCAAAGAATGTGACATTCGGTGGTACAGTGGGTAGGTAAACAGGACAGGGTAAGACATTTTACAATAACAAAGAAAAAGTATTTGCCATCTCTTTACTTGCGAGTTCAGTTGCAAACTTCAGAGCCACTTTGAATAATCCCAACCAACTTTGCATGTGATACAAGTGATCACATAGGCCTATCACATATGATCATATGGGGAAATGATGACATTTCAAAGGTGGATATGGAAGAAACCTGCCCAGTCAATAAACAGTTACTGCTCCAATAAACACATGATCATGTGTTTTAGGATGGGTTACATGGAAGATTTACATGTAAGTGTACTTTTTTACACTTATAATAGGTTTTAGCAGGTTACCCCAACAATGCTTCCAAGTCAGGGCATGTTAAGTAGCAACAACACTTTCCCTGGCATTACAATTCCATTAAAAAAAATAAGGATAACACCATGTCTTAAACAGTATTTTTTGATGACAAGAAGCCATTATAAATGCTGGGAAAGCCTTGCCACTGAAAAACTAAAACCCACTTACAGTACAGCAATGCAAACAAACTGCAACTTGAACCACGACCCCATACTTGCTACCAACATCCCTCTTTGAAAGTGGGACTTTGCATAAATATCTTGGACTGCATGTAGAAAAAAATCCACTTACTCCACCTTTTGATCATGTAATTGCCTCAAGCTGGTAATATTTTTTCGCACATCACTTGCTGTTGTTTGGTCATACTGTTCATCTAGCTGTGTGCATATAGAACACTTTGGAAAGCATGATGTCTGAAAACAAATAAAGTGACTGAACATTAAAAATACACCACTAATGAAACAAAATATTTTCATATATAACCCTGTAGAGAAGAGAGAAATGTCCCTTGAGTCACAATCAATTAACTTCAGTAGGCCTATCATATTGTGTCACATCATATCATATCACATCATATACTGTATCACTATACTGTATATACTGCCATACACATATCATGTCATATACATCACAGTCCTATATCATGGGCCATAGGATGGGTGGGGAAGGGAAGCTGATTGTTCACTTTGTTCTACAGGTAGGTCAATTGAGTTCAGGGCGATTTTAAAGGGGTTGGAATAATGCAGGATATTAATCAACAAAACTGGCTTATATTTTGTGGCAATTCTCTGAATTGTCAGAGTAGATATCCTCCATAGTCAGGGTCCGCTTAAGGCTATTGTTTTGCATAGCAGAACTGCTATGCAATTTTTATTTTGTATAGCAATTTACAAATATTGCACAGCAGTTTTGTTGTTGACAAAATTTAGTAATCCATGGAAGAGAAAACATGTGAAATGTTAGCCCTTGCAAGGCTTGCAGTGACATGACAGAATGTAGGTTGTTTGCGAGCATGTGCGATACAAAATGGATTATAGTAGCCTACATATCCACATGCCCTACAAAGGTAACTACTTGTAAACAATTAGCTACCTGCAGCAGTGCTACTGCTATGTACTATATATATATATATATATATATATAACGCTGGATCGACATGTTAGGCGAAATCGGTATACCGCCAATACAACGAGCGAAAGAAAAAACAATAAAATACATAAGATTATATTTCCTCTTTTGGTTCTGAGATATACATGCACGTTATTTCAATGGCCCCTAAGTCGTTAGTGTTAACGGATATATGTACGTAAGTTGGTCAACATTGAAGTAATTGCATAAGCATTATGTGGTAAATCGGACTTGCGTATAGAGTTACGCATTCCTATATAAAACAGTGTGTAAAACGTTAAGGCGAAACGGTTTTTCGCCTGAGGGTGGAGTTCTCCCAACAGTCGCGTTTTCTCATACCATATTTCGCCTTAATCCCAATTTATAGAAATATATATATATATATATATACATTTCTTTATGTGCTGTTTTGCTAGGAGATGGGACCACATATACAGTAAGCTTTTTAGAGCCTCTTTGGTTTCCCCTCGACCTTTCATTTCCGTATATTAGTTAATATGTATATTGTTCCTATTATGAAAGGTACTTAACCAATTGGATTGTTTCCTATTTATACATTATACTAACTATCAGTTGGAATAAATTTCGACTAATTGAAATTTGAATTGTACTCTCCCTTTATTACTGGATTGCGGATGGCTAAGCGGGCCCGAGCAAGCAAGTGTAGTTATTGAATAATTAAAACCTCGTACAGGGAATTGATTCATTTTAATGATAGCATTGAATTGAAATTGAAATATAAAAAATTAGCTGTGAAAGGAAGTGAAGTCCAGTCATTGCATGGATGCCAGAATGCCTGTAATTTACTTGTAGGCTACTTCAATTGATTTGCAGGTTTGTGTCACAAATCTGCGAGGCGTTAAAATTTTACTATCGCTACTGTGTTCAATTGCATAGGAAAACTGCGATGCAATACTGGCTATTGTGGACCCTGTATTGTTCAGAACATACAACCACACTATACAAGGGGCATCTTTGTAAGTAGTGACTTTGTAAATAGGCAAGATATATAGTAGCTCTGTGGTAACAGGTTCACTCTGAACGGGGCAACTTTGCATCACATTATTAATTTTTCAAGGTAAATATGAAGGTACTGTGCTCTGTAAAACTTACCTTTGAAATGATGTACTGTGGTAAACTCTCTTTCCATATTCGAGTAAAATATTCATAGGACACAATGTCCATTTTCAATACACCTCTTTGAGAAAGTTCTCTCGCCATTCGTTGATACACGTTCTTCTTTGTCCATGTGTGGGGTAAATGAATGACATCCTTATAGGGCATATAGTCCCCGACTCTCTTAAACAGGCAGCTCATCCATGCAAGGGCAGTTGTTGTTTTTCCTTCTTGCGAGATCCACTCAACCTAGTATTTCCATGCAAGTTCAAAACTTAAAGTGAACGACAAAATTGTTTTATCTGAAAATCGTAGAAGACACAGCACTTCTGTTGTACGGTGGATTCTAATAGTTCACCTTTCAAAAGAGTCAATGAAGGAATAACGGATTTGAGGTGCAAAGGCTCAGGAACAATTCCGTTAAGTATTAAACGATGTCAAATGAATTAACACGGGGATTTACCAAAATCCCATGTTACTCCCCAAAGAAAGTTTATCATCGATTATTAATCTTTAAATTAGCCTTTCGTGAGGGGCTATTTGCAGATTGCAACACTCTTCAAACTGATGTAATTACACGATACAATGGCCCATATATTTTCCATGCTTTATGAGAAATAGTGTGATTTGTAAAAGACCAGACCCCTGTTTCTAAAAGAGTTACTCTTGATCTTAAGTCTGATTTAGCATTAAAGTAACACTTAATGTTGAATTTTCGTTATCATACAGTAGTCCTAAAGAGTGCCTAAGACTTGACACACATCATCTGACTGTCTGACCTCTTTGAAGGAGGCAGAAATGTTTTCGTCACGTTAACACGTTGGCCAGCCGTGGGAACTTCACTTTCCTAGTCAACTTACCAATATGTTGTACCACTACACAACACGAAGGTGATATTTGCATAACACCTTCCCGCATAAAGCCTCGTTAAGAGTTTACCTATACGTTTGTTTAAATTAGTTCAACATTTTACGCAATGCCTTTCTAGACTTTCCACAATAATTATAAAAGCTTTAGGAATTTCCAGGTTCATGACATACTTTGACGATTTAACATTTTACCTTATAAATGAGGTGTTTACCCTGTATAAAATTCCAGGTAGCTTACCGTGACCACCAAGTGTTCATTCATTGACCTACATCCACATATTGACCAGTGTTTCAGGCGGGCCTCTGGACCTTCGTAGTTTTGATCAGGGTCGAGTTACCCGTCGTCACATGATAGTGCTTAGCTATTGGCCTTTTACACTGTTTTAAATCTGTGTAACCTGACCATCCGCCCCTTAACCAAGGGGGCATTTGGGGGTCAGCCCCTCCCCCAGCTCCTTGGCTTGCCCCCTACTCTGTGGGCAAAGCCAGGGGGCGTTGCTCAAGTCAAGTGTCTCCGGTATGCCGATGACGTCACATGTGTAGTCTCCGACCTAGCTTTCAGAGCCCTTTCTGACACGCAGTCCACTTTTTCAGAGGGCGACAGGTGCCAGACTGAATCCCACTAAAACCAAAGGACTAAGAAAGTGGCTGTCGGAGCCCCTCACCTTCGCAGCATCGTGGGTTAACGACGACATGAAAATCAATGGTCTATTGTTTGTTTCCGGTTCACCAGAGTCACTTATATGGAATGAGAAGCTGACGTGGTGGAGGAGGCTAGGTTGATGGCTTTGGCGATAGATTCTTAACTCTGTTGGGAAAGGTAACAGTTATCAACCGCTTTGTTTACCCTCTCTTGTGGTATCCAAGCACTGTTCTAGCCGCCCCAGAAAGTATGCTGGTACGACTTGAGAGGACCATATTTAAGTTTCTGTGGTCAGGGAAAACGGAGCTAGTCAGAAGAAACATGGTGTACCAGGAGCATGCGTGCGGGGGCCTAGGCCTCGTACACCTTCCCTCGAAGCTCCTTTTTCTCCTAACAAGGTGTTTTAATGCCGTTGACAAGCAGTCGCCGTTCACGTACTTTGTTCGGTATTGGGGGCTTATCATTTCGTTGGTTCTTTCCTTCCCTTTTTAGCAACAGTGTGCCCCATACCTGGAGGCCAACAAAGGCATACTGCCATATGAGGGACACTTCGTATTATGTCAACGGTGGGGGATGTTGCGCAGTCTAGTGCAGAGAACCTTTACCGCGCCGTTTTGATGACATGGTTGGCTGGGTCCGACCCAGCAATTACGCATCGGGGCCCGAGGTGTGGCGTGTAGTTCATAACAGGTCACTTGATTACCGCCTGCAAGACCTGTGGCGAATCACACACGACGCCATCGTCACTAATCTCAAGCGCCTTCGGTGGCGTCTTGGAGGTGTCATATTCCCCTGTAATGGATGCACAAGAGGGAGTGTGTGCCCCATGTGGTTTGGCAGTGTGACTTTGTGGCCCTCTTCTAGGAGTGGTTTTAAGCCCTGTCTGACCGTCTCACTTTTGATAACATCTGGTCGGTCAGCCAGGGCTACGCTTCGTTTGGCCTTTCGCCTCCGACCTGCACTGCAAATGTTTGTGGTATACTTACTTTTGTTGCAGCCTCCATAAAGCTGGCCTTATGGGGAGACCGATGGAACATTGTATTTAGGGAGGTGGGGAGGCCTGTGGATGCCGTCCAAGCGTCTGTGAGGGCGGAGGTTAGACTGACGGTTGAGGCCGACTTAACACGTCTGCCCAGGGTGGCATTCGCCAGGCAGTGGGGTAGACTTTCCTCGGTACAGGCAGGTCGGGTCAGGGTTGAATTGTAAGTATTGTTAGTACCTATCGTCTTTATAGTTTACTGTAAACAGCTCAGGCTTGGGATGTTTGGGAGTGCTTAGGTTGTAAGTTTTGTACTAAGCCACTACATGAAAGACTTTTCCTTTTGCCAGTAAATGAAAACAGTTTTTCCTTTCTGTTCAGATCTGGTCCAGGTTTTTGTTTTGTACTTTGTGTTCCGTTCGTGTCCTTTTCCAAACACATAAAAGCACTCTATCCATATATGATGATGGAACCTAATAAGGCCTCTCTAAAAAGTTTTAATTTTTACTAAAACAGGCAAAAAGAATACAAATTTGTTTATTCCTGCAAATCTTTTAGTAGACGTTATCATATTTGCGAGCTATAAATCTTTACCATCGAATTTTCCTATCTAGAGTTACACGTACAGTTACACGTACAACTTCAGATTTTTCAGCTTAAGCAAAGGATCGGAAGGGGCCTTATAAGGGCGTCGGGTGCTGTTTACAATTTTAGTACAGAGCCCTCTGTATAGGCTTTGCACATTAAATTTGTGGCTGCATGTCTTTGCGTGCGCGTGCTTGAAATATATGACGTGTTCACATGCATTTGCCAGGGAGCTTGAGGTGATCGTGCTGCATCGGTAATTGTTGAGCTGATTGTGACAGCAGTTACTGAAGCGCATTGTTGGTTGAAAAGGTGCATTTTAGTTGAATCGATGCACGTTGTTTGAACGCTGATAGTTGTCCAGATCTGGTGTATGCATTACAAATGCAGGCGTGACATCAGCCTCTTTAATTGTAAGCATGCTGAGGTTGTACCGTATGACTGTTGTATCAGTATTGTGTTATCTTTGGTATCAGTATCTCATGTTGACAGAGAAAATGAACGAAGAATCTAAATACAAGAAGAAAGAAAAAAAACAAAGTTGAGTAATAGCAATCAAATCAACGGGTAATATCTAACCTACCATTTAATATGGTAAAATGTTAGCTTTGATTATAAGCTTGCCAACTGGCTTTGCAGAATTACCTGAAAGTCACAAAATTTGACCAATCCAAGTCTGTTGTAATGTTACTGAAAACCTTTCTACCATTAAATTTGTAGTTTATGGTTTACAAGTGTAGAATAAAAGAGATGCCTGGACCTGTTTTAATACTGTACAAATGGTCGTATAGTCATCGTAACAAGTCTTGTGTTCCCTAATTAAAGTTTTACACCCTAGGAAATGTTTTTCTTAATAACGTTATAAATATGAAAAAGGTAACGTTATACGCCGCCTGACAATTTTCGCCCGTGAGAATTATCCCTCAGGCAACTTTCCCTCCCAAAATATTTGGAAGTGTGTAGGGTGGGAACGACGCAGAGGAATTGTCAGGGCATGAATCGTCTGGGGGGGGTATACAGTCTACGTATAACACTCCTCGAAGTCTCATCAAACTTCATAAAAGATTTACCTACAGCTGTATCATGTAAGTACATGTGTTTTGCAAATTTTAAATCCATATTGCATTGGCAAGGAAAAGACATATCCTCTAGAGTGATGTTAAGTGCCACTACCTGGTATTTTTGACACATTTAATGATCATCAACTTCAGTTTACAGTAATTTACAGCAAAAAATTTTAGTGCCGTATGCACTGGACCAAAAAGGTAGAACTTAATGGTATTTACATACTTTTTCACCATACATTTATCCTAAGTATGAAAAACTTGCTTGTCTTCTGATTAGGAAGACTGTGAAAGAAATTCTTGACAGCAGTCTGCAGAAAATAAAGTTTCAAATTTAAAGTCAAAAGAACTGTACATAAGCTTGCACATCAGGAGTAGTTGGACTCATTGTACTACAACTTTGTGGCAACTTTTCTATTCTTCCAAAGCCCTCTACTAGTTCCCATTACTTTCTCTCTTATTTTTTTATTCCTTGCCAAAGACATACAGTATGGTATCTCTTCAGTCATGATGGTATCTCTATGTATTGTATGTATTTGTATGTGTGTTGTGTCTGTGGTGCTTAGTTCATAAGCACAATACATGTAAGCATATTTCAAAATGGAAATATTTCTCATTCTCATACTTCTCATAATTGATGCATCACATTAGTAAAGGATGTGTACATGAGACTGTTGTTCTTGCGAACGCCGAAGATCTTTTGCAATGAATTCACTTAAATCTGAATGCATTTAGCATTCAGCACTCTGGTTTTTCTTTTCTTATATTTTTCCCATTTTTGGTTCTCCTTTTCTCATCTCTCCCTTTTTTTTCTTTTTTTTTTTTTATTTTCCTTTTGTCCAGATTTTACTGTAATTTTTTCCCAGGTAGAAGAGTGTGGTGTAGGGTGAGGGGTTGGGGTAGGTGGGTGTACAAACCCTGACAAGGGCTACCGGCTACAACTTTTCATACACTAGCCATTTTTATCATATGTTCAGTCACATGGCAAGGAACGTATTACAAATATATCATTAGTTGCAGGTTTGCGTGCTTAGCACCTAGTGAGATTGCTGCATAACTCTCTTTGTATAATTTTGTAGTAGAACCTTTTTATAGCGGAAAACCCCATTTTGTAATTGCTTAGTTATACATTGCATCATACTGCAATGTTTGTAACAAAAATGGCCTTATGGGATCCGCCCCCTTTTTGGCTCTAGTATTCTGCAATTTGGCAGATGACACGTGTTAGACGTGTTAAATTCTGGTTAAAATCAGTCATTGTTTGCTTTGGTTTGAGGTTCAGGTCATGTGTTAATAAGTGACCCTGCACTAGTTGGAGGGAACGAAAGTGTTGCAAACATTGGAAAGTCCCCATTTTGTAATTCATCATACTTGCATTTTAGTAACAAAAAGACCTTAAAGGGGCATTACCTGTTTAAGAAAGGGAAATACATAACACTGCCTTGGTCAAAGTGTTGGAATAACGTTTAAGCAGTCCATCCGAATGACAACGACAAAGATCCCTCACATAAGTAGTTATTCCAAATATTGTTTCAATTATTAAAAAATTACAACAAAAACTATGAAAATCGACAATGCGTGCACTGCAATCTTTATTCCATTCAATTCCACTCCTGGTTGTGCAAACCAATGGGAGTGCTCTGGTATATGAATATGCAAAAGGCATCAAAACGGAAGATGACCACGTATATGCCAGTGAACGAGCTCTGAATTCACGATATTCACGCTATAGCCTACTGTATGTATACCCTTTTTACGTGTTTTTTGCATGATTCTGAAGGTAGACTTACAAAAAATATGAGCATTTTTAACTCTATTAACCCACGAATTTGGAATCATTTAAATCCTCGATGGTCAACGGTTTTAGCTTGGAGTCTTATCACCTCCTTGGTCTGACATTCGAGACGCTTACTCTCCGTCTTAAGGTCATACTTTCCTTGTTACCTACCTTCCGCATGTGAAATGTACACACTGGCAGTTGCCTTGATTAAACCAGGTACTTGTGACTGAACCAACAAAAATTCTTTTACATGTTGGAAACTAAACCATCTACAACAATCGAAGTTGACCGAGAGAAAAACATGTGCATTGCTCACAGAGGAAATCGAATCAAACCTAAAATCTCTATACCTGCTTTGTATAAAAAAGGCTACCACGACTTACGGAGTTACCGGTAAGAATTTGTACCAATTTGGTTTGGATTTTAGATTTGTACCACTTCCTTAGTGGTCGGCATCTACACTCGTGAAACATTTTTCGTCAACTAGTGTATCGTTGTACAATTTACGTTGATTTGTATACCTGCATGTACCGCTCGAAGGCAAAAACTTGGGATGCGGGAAAGTACAAAAGTGTACTAGACCGTGTAACTGGTTACCGTTACTAGCGTTAGTATGCAACTGTCTTCTTGAATAGTGTTAGGGGGTAAAATCTACTGAATTGGTATTACGATGACAATACGTGCTTTTTTTTCAAAAACTAAAGAGTGCTATGTAGTACACAACCTTCAAAATCACACTATTCCCAGCAAATCGTGAATAACCGCGGCAATATAGTCCCACTAAATGTACAGTTCTTCGGTTCATACATCTGCGTGACTCTACATTGAATATTCATAAAGTGTTCTGATAGGTGTTGTTTAAGCAAGTTGTAATGAGCATGAGAACGGTTTGTTTAAAAAAAACCTACAGATTTTGACTGTTTTTGCACTGTTTTTTTTATACAAATTTTGCCCTTCACACTACCATTTTCAGTTACTGCATAAACAGCTTCATCCATTATTAGCATAGTTAGTGTATTGACAAATAAAGAAAAACATTAGACGTTATGTATTTTCGTATTCTTGATCATGTAACATCACTTTAAGTGTGTTGGAGAATTATATGCAAATTTGGTGATGTTTCATTGGTTGCTTCTAATGGATTTTGTTGATCAACCATTTACATTTTGACACCAGTGCTAGTTTGAGCATGCTCAGTTGGCCACAGTGGGGGTAGAAGGAGCATTGTTGTAGGTTCATTTTGATACCATGGGTAAAGTTTCTCGCATAGTGTGCACACTATTTGTCACAACCAGTCGTTCAGGTGCTAGACTTGAGGTGTGATTTTTGAACCTGAAGAACATTGTAAATTCATCAAATAGAAAAAAATGGCAGGAGAAATGGAAGAGAGGCTTCGCGAAATTGAAGCTGCATTTGCTGCAATAGTAAACAAGCCGTTTACAGGATATTATAATGGTCACCATGTCTTCTCTGACACCACCCGCAAGTCTCGCATGGTGATTAACTTTGGAGGTGATGATGAATTTAGGGGTTTGGCTGGTGAAGCTATCCAGAGGGTGAATGAAATTGAGAAGCGCTACAGTATCGAAATTTGGAAAGGTATAATAGTTGACTGGGTATGCAACCTTTACATTGCTCCACTTTCCGATATCAGTAAGGAGACAGCTCAGGCAGCAAACGCCTTTGTGATCTACAAAGTGGAAGCTGTTGCGATCGACCCACAGTGTGTCATCAGATGGCCATATGTTTGTAATTTGTATGTCAAAGCAGTTAAATGCACCACAGGATCAGTTGAGTAACTACAAGGAAGCATGGAGGTTCAATGTACTGTCCTTGGTTAGTTAGATGTCCTGTCCTTGGATGCAGGAAATAGTTGCACTTTTTGTACTTTCTAGCACTACTTTATCGCAACTACTATACTACACAGAAAACAATTTTGTTGTTGTCGTCCTGTACTGCAAGCTTACAGTCCGGGAAGTTTTTCAGCAGTTGTGGGAAAGTCAACTGCCTTTCACCCTCTTATATTCAAATCTACTTCTTTCAGAATTGGACAATCTGTCAAGTAGCGATGACTGTGAGTTTAGAAGCCTCTGATTTTACCATCTTGATGATTATTTTGTTTTATTAACAGAAGTATTCATCTACATTTCCATTCCACAAAATTATCCTAACTTTAACTGGTACTTTAACACTTTCGTTTTAAAATTTGTTTGATGGATACCTATTCAACGGCTTTTCCAGTGTTCTCCACAGGACCAAATTTTGTCAGGGCACTTGTTTCTGATCTAGCAGGTGACACTGATCGCCGTCGAGTGATCGATCGCAATTTCTATACTCGTGCAAGCAGTATCAAAGCTACATAAACCCTAGTAGCCTATATGAGGGAACCGATTCATGACTGTATTTTTTCCATCTGTGGTAACAGAAAGTGTTTAATTCTCTTTGCAAACGTTTCGAAAAGATGTGAAAACATTTTTTTGTCCGGGCGGCCAAGTTTTGTGCGGAAGGTAGCTTTAAGATCTGGCGCTGACGCACGCTCTTCAGATTTTGTCCGGGGGCGCCGCCAGGACAAAGCGGCTAATGAAGAACACTGCTTTTCCGTTCCTTTCATGATTACCGGAATTTAAACGATGTGGACATTGCTGTGATCTTCATCACCAGGGAGTGTTGTTCCTAAATGTTTTTCTACAGTTCTACACTGACTAGATGGTAGCAACAGCAGAACGTTGCTAGGAAAGACTAAGTACTTTAAGGGACTCTTAGAAACGTGCACTTTCAGATACTACTATAGTTATCTGGTGGCATATGAGTTAGTATACCGTAGTATAGTAAGTCTGTACAATTTAAGTACTCAACATTCCTGAGAGATAATTTTTATACTACGCTGGTATTGTAGCACACCAATCTTCAGCTAGCAGCCAGTCTTTGCTCTGCGCTTGTCCATATGGAAGACTCTTCCCATTGGGACTTGATTTCTGTATCAGTTAAACTGGGACTATGTCTAGGAATGACACAATTTGATAAATATTTGTGAATTTTTGCAGAGTTGTACTTGCAGTATCTGTGATAATATTGTTCCAAATTTGTTCACCTGTGCTGTGCTGTTTTATTTTATTTTTTTTTTTTTGTATTTTTTTTTCATTGTCTTTAGATTGGTTTTTGAGGTTGGAAAGTTTTAGAAGCCATCTTGTCATGAGATGTTTGTAAGAAGTCAGAAGCTTGTCATTGACTACTTTGAAATTCCAACAAAGGTATATATGCATTGAGATTAGAAATAACTTATCCAACACACCTTCAATGTTAAAAGGCTTTAAGGTTAGCAAGGTGTGGACACTCTCTCATGATATATCTCCTATTTTTGTTGTCCAAATTATGACACAAGACAAACCGTATAAATTACTGTGGATACAAACAACATATAGTAATTACAGCAAGATTGTTTAGAAAAGGTTGAGGGCATGGACCATTCTGTCTGGTGCTTCAATAGAAATTAAGTAGAAATCAGATCAATTAGTCAGCTGTGGAAAAGGACACTTATACTGACATTAGTACTGTATTTAGTCTGTATATGTATGATGTTTACTTTAGGACTTATAAAGCATTTCCCAGAGGAATAACTGACCACCATCCACTCACGAAAGTCACCTTAATGAACAAAAAAGGAAAGTGATGTATTGATGTTGATATTGTGACAGACTTTAACTTCTCATGAATATAATTTAGCTATCTATAACATTTTGAGGCAAAAGACGGTTATTTTCTAAGATTGTGAACAAACTTAAACAACAAAGATGGTACTTTGCAAGGTACCGGTATATTGTATTGTGATTCCAAACCATTATGTCGTGGAATTCCATTAAAAGTTCTAGTTCTGAGACGTTTCTTTATGCACCTTCATAGAAATGCAAAATGGTTGTTGTCACTTGTTCCAATGAAATAGTGACTGAATCATAGTCTTTCCTTTCATGAATCACACTGTGTATTTTAAATGTGCAATAATTTTGATTTGCTCTGAGTTTCATGAAATTACATTTTCCCCCAAAGTTTCAATTTCTGAAAAATTTTCTATGCAGGTTGGGACTCTGTAATCAATTTTAAACATAGGTACCAACCATTTTAATGAGATAGCTTTTAGATCTGGTGAATGATGATATACCTACATTTCTTTTCAAATTTGATACTGCTTCCTGTATTCTCATGCCTTGCCATAGTGTTGCAACTTTTTTTTTTATCAAAGTGTTATCATTACACTGTCATTATGTTTCAGTTCATTTATAACTTAAAATCTCTGTAAGTTATGATTTGTTTTCAAAGGAATCATGCGACGTGGAAGGTTTGACTATACCCAATGAGATGTACACAAATGCCAGTGGTCGCTTTCAAATTTTAAAGAGTTTTGAGGATATGTATGTAGGTGAAAAAGCAATGTCTGTTTTCTGTCATACTGCTACCGATGCAAATCTCTGATATTTAAAAAAACAGTTTTCCAAACAATTGTACTCATTTTAAAGCATGTTGTGACCCCTTTTCTGTGTTGAGTTTGCAGATATCTGTTCAATATTTTGAAAAGGAACGTACTTATTAAAGTTAGGAGAATTAGTATACTGTGTCACACTGTTATTGCCCTATGATAATTTTTTATGGCATGATGGTAGAAGTACAGTAGCATAGTACAGGAGGAACGCACATGTAGCTGAAGAATCAGCTACCCAAAAAACTCAATAGTCTGTTGTTAATCTTGTAGCCTCTTTCTGAAACTTGCTTTTTCCAGGAATAATTAAAAGTTGGTCTACGTCTGACTTCTCATTTATCCCATCTTCTCCACAAGGGGCATGCAAAAGGTATTGTTGTTCCCACACACACACTTGGAGCAGTTTTTCCATAGCATGGAAGTACTTCCTCGGAATTTCCATGCACATAGTAGCATCCTCACCTTCTACGTCATCTGGTAAGTTCGGTGGTGTACTAGAGGTCACTTTGTGCTCTCTGTTATATGTGTTAGAGGTTTACAGTTAACAGTAATCACCAAAATACATGATCAAAAAATCCATTTTTACTCTGGTTTGTTGTGCCCTCCTCAATCTGTCAAAATTATATTACTTTAAAATAGCTAGTGAGATTTTGATGTAGGGTGGTTAAACACACATCTATGGTACTTAAAGGGAAACTGTAGTCAATCCAATTTTAATTTGTATAGCCTGGTATGTTAATGAAGTAATGGTTTCTTCCAATCATGTGACAATAAAAAAAATTCTGTCACTTATTTGGTAAATTTAAGCAGAATAACTCCTTGGTTTATTACTCAATTTTAAATGTTAATTTAATATTCAATATTTTTGTTCAGAAACCTTTTATGAAAATACACTTGTAAGAGAAGTAATAAGAGAAGATTTGCAAGATCGTGCTGATGTTTGAAAATAGAGCTGGGGCAACTGCTTATTCCTTTCAAATTGATAATTTATATTCCTTTATTTGCTACTCATAATGCCAGGTGGTTATCCTCACCTAAAGGATGGCATTAAGTAATGAGTTGCCATTTTAAACATGGTTAAGGCTTGTCCTGGTGATAGTGATCTACGGCATCAGTAAATTACATACATTGTATATCAAATATTAAATATGTTTTTTTGTGTCTGGTACAATTGTTAACTTGGGATGACCAGCTCTTGCTTGCTTACTTATTTTCTGTTGTTCTACAATAGGATGTATTTTATCATTTTGTTATCCCGACTCTCCGTGAGGAGGATGAGATATTGTAGTTACTTTGCCTGTTGGGCTATATCCGGCAATACCGGTCGAAAACGCAACCATTGCCATG
The DNA here is from genome assembly GCA_009936505.3 of Holothuria glaberrima. NCBI lineage: Eukaryota > Metazoa > Echinodermata > Holothuroidea > Aspidochirotida > Holothuriidae > Holothuria > Holothuria glaberrima. The sequence goes on along the minus strand of WURT03488915.1, from coordinate 7,100 downwards.
ATAACAATTAATTTTCCCAAGTTACTAGTCTAAGGGGCTAACCCATGGTGGGTTACCCAGGGTGACCAGAAGTCCATAACTGAATGAGCGGTCAAAACGTGTTCGTGTGGGTGTGGGAGTGTGTGATGTGTGTTCAATTTTGTTTTGTTAATATCTCCTTAACGGTGCAGCCGATTTTCTTCAAACTTTGTTGGAAGGTGCCCTAGGTAGAGCCCCGGTGCTACACTTCCGGAGGTTAAAGTAAAAGATCAGAGGCCAAAGGTCAAATTATGTGAAATCACTATTTTTAAAATAAGTCTAAGAGGAAACATCCCATTGACATGAAACGTCACATAAAAGTTTACGTGATGGGAGGGAAAATGCTTATTTTTACATATCAAGCGAAAAGGTAAAGCGCAAGTAAAGGTCAACGGTCAGAGCTCAAAGGTTAAATTTTGTGAAAACTTGAAAAATTAAATTTAAATATAATTTCAAAAAGAAACATCCCACTTTCATGACACTACACACATATAATAAACGTTTCTAGTACTAGTAAAATATATGTTGGCCATGGCAACCAAGGTGAAAGGTCATGTGACAGAAGGCCAAATGTACATTTTCTTATTTTGAAAACTGCTACTTAATGGCTGGACCGATTCTCTTCAAACTTCGTGGGAAGGTACTCAGTGTAAAACCTTGTGTCTCTTAGACCGTCGGAAGTAAAGGCCAAAGCTCAGAGGTCAAAGGTCAAGTTCTGTGAAAAAACACAGTTTCTAGTGTTTTAGTACAATTTCAAAAAGAAACATCCCACTTACATGATACTTCACACACATAATAAACGTATCTACTAACACAATATATGGTTGCCATAGCAACCCAGGTCAAAAGACACGTGACTAAAGGTCAGGTGTAATTTTCCAATTTTGAAAATGGCTATCAAACGGCTAGACCGATTCTCTTCAAACTTAGTGTGAAGGTACCCCGGGGTGGAAAATATGTCTTACTCACCCCGGACGTAAAGGTCAAAGGT
>WURT03488806.1:0-21892 GCA_009936505.3 Holothuria glaberrima | reverse complement strand
GCGTGTTTTGGGTTTGTTGCAAGTGAAGTGTTTTGAGAATGTTTTACAAATGTTGCTCGTGTATACAGGCCTTTACAGCACGTTTCTTCCATGCGCTTCTATCTTTGCAGGCTTGCGCAATTCCTTTTGGTGATCATCCAATCAGTCACTCATCTGAGAAAAATAAAAGTATAAGAACATGCGCATTTCTTCTCCCATCTAACAGAATACCTATTACGAGTTGCTGTTTACCTATTCTGACCTTTAACATTCATAGAAAAAGAGGTTTTTAGGAGAACGTATTTTTCCGTTATCTGTATACTTTTTCAGATAGCTATAACTGACTTTTTAAGTCCCAATAACCAAAGCCAAATTGACAAAACGACGCACCCTCCCCCAAATTGTGTTACACCACTAGAAGGGACATTAAACTTATCGTGACCAACCGATCAGCCTTCAGACCCTACAGGCATATGAGGCGGGGGTCTGGGAGGACGTCAGTAGCCTGAATTTCCCAAAACTGTCAATTTCAGGGCAAAAATGTCATTTTTAGGTTAAAATTAATGTTACAGATGTTTGCCTATGAGGGGAAATTGCAGGGGAAACACTTTCCCCATGCATATAGACTTTGTAATTATGGGTTTGCCATGCACGGTTTCATGCTGGAATGGATGAAAAAAAGAAAAAAACAACAACTCCTATAAATGTATGGTTTTTGAGGGTGGCGCCATGATTTCCCCGACGAGGGCGAAGAGAAAATCGAGAGGTCAACAACCCAAAGCAGCAAAATTGTTGAAAAGTTGTCGAAAGTACGGCAAACCCCATATTTTCGGGGCGACAGAAGGGCAGAAAGATTTGCTTTTTTATTGAAAAACATTTGAAAATATTCTGTTTTATTTGAGAAAATGCAGGAATTTGGGTTGGAATTCAAAGGGAAAGGTGGGGTTTTTATTGAAAAATCAGCCCTCTTTCAGAACAAAAACAAGTAAATGGGCAGGACTTATGATCGCCGTCGGGGACTGCATACTTACTGGGAGTTAAAAATTCCCCTTTAGGAAAGGGAAGCCTTCCCCGACGGGGCGTCATGGCCTCTCTACCCCACGTGACTTCAACCCTGATAATTTTCCACAGTTGAATACATGGAGTTAGTAGTCGTTGCGCTTAAAAAATCGTAAGCGCCATCATAGCTGTCTCGTTGAATAATTAACCTTTTAAGATACGTACCACCCGCAAACCACTCGAAACAGAAAAGTAAGTTGGACTGTATTTTTTTCAGACAGTATCTATCTCACACAAGTATTCTATACATTGTTGCGTTCGTTGGTTACAGATAAGCGAGGCATGCTAGCCATTGTTCAACTGAAGAAGGGCTTCGAGGAGCTTACAGGGGGATCCTTTGACCTAGACAAAGGTGTCCGCCAAGGCAAAGTAATCCCTGACAATTGGTGTAATGATGGGCCTTTTTGATTGTTCACACCTTATCTGTAGTAGCTCTTATCGAGATGAGACCCCACAGAAAACAGAAAACTCAAAATCCCCCGTCTCATTTTCTTCCCTTCAAAGGAATTTACTTCTTTAAGGTGGAAGAGATCGGTCCAATTTCCCTGTAATTACTTCTCATTTAGACGTTAGAGCAAAGTAACGGTTTTCCGGATTATATTCTTGTCGAAAATAAACACTTGACGAAACGAAGGTTGAAGCAATGAAACTTTGAAGAATTAATGTAATGATCAAGTGTTTGTTACTTTTACGAATAAGATGAAGGTCCTGTGATATACTTGGGATTAACTGTCATTGTCTACGCTTCCACGCAGATATCTAAATGGCGTGTTTACGTCCTTGGAGCCAGTGGTTAAATCATGGACGCACTGAGGAATTGACTTACTCTACACCCTTCGCAGCACGTGTCGAATATGTATATCTTTCGCACGTATTATACGAGTGCAGGACCCTGTTTCAACAAGAGTTACGATCTGCCATACAATCATCCTATTGAAATCAAACTTAAGATCGATCTTAACCCTCTATGAAACAGGGCCCAGGTAGTATACGAGTGCTGGCAGAATGTATACATCATCCAGACGGGCCACGTACCCAGCTGTCCAGTCAGCCTGTGTAACTGGTTTTACGGTCAGTCCTCTCTGTGGGACAGCTGCCACTGATTTTGTAACGTTGGGAATGAGCGGACAAACTACAACTACTCCGAGGGTAGAAAACTGTTCGGTCACAATAGTGTTAAAGGAGGAAATGGGATCGTGGGATTTGAAATTGTTCCATTTTATTATTTTTCAGGGCAATAGTTTTTAAAAAGTTTCGGTAATGCTAAAGAATTATGGTATTAAATTACACGTCACTTACACTCAAGGGTGACCCGAGGGGATAAGTCACACAACCTGAGAAGGAATGTTGTTCTTGTTCGGGCAACAAGTTTCATTTACACTTTAGGCTTATCGATCTCCATTCAAGATCGAATTTCATGAAGGTAATATAACAGCCATGAAATTCAAGGAAATTTCACAAAATATAAAACCAGGGAATGACTATTTGTCAAGTAACAACTCCCCGATTAAACAGCGATCCTGAAATGCAGACCGAATAAAGCAAATACGGGCATGGAACTGTTGAGTTTATTGCATAGGTAAAGTAAACACTAATTTCTATGCTGAATTGGTATTGATACTGAAAATCTTTTTGCTATTACGCATTGTGTAGTTTTACATTTTGGTTCTCAACATGTAGTTAGTTAGTTAGTTAGATGAGATTTTACGGCTCAGTTTGTTACCAATTGGTTTACGTCGGGCCGGCCACGGCCTTTTTCCGGTTGTGGCTCACTGGCTTGTTTTCCCTACTCCATTGCTTATGTTGAGCACTAAGCACAGTGGCAGTAGGTTCCATTTTTAAAGTCTTTGGTATAACCGGGCCTGGATTCGAACCCCCTACCTTCCGGCTGCGAGTCGGATGCTCTAACCACTTCACCATGTAGTCGGTCTCACCATGCATGTATTTAAAAATCCATGTCTCAGACAGGTTCGGTGGAGTGGTAGCAACCATCGATCATCATTCAGGTGGATTGTTGAAGCAGCCTGTTGGGTCGAGCGCGCGCGAGTACTTCCGAATGCACACGGATGTAAGAGAAATGAACTATGAAGGTTCTTCAAGTGACGTCACTGCGTTTCAATTTGATAAACTGGTCGTCACTGCGCAGAAGGTGTGTTATCGCTGCGTGCGCACGACACGGCCTTAGTTACAATTGTTGTACAATGGACGCACGGCCGTCAAAATAGAATTACGCGCAGTGCGGACGTCGGTAAGACCTTATGCATATTATGGGTGCGTTTTTGTCAACTGTTAGTGTTAGTTTTTGATTGACACTTCTTTTGCGACGTCACCCTAACGACGCATTCGCCATGGTAATTATCTAACAGAACTAACAGCCTCAACTGGTTGTTAGTTCTGTTAGAACTAGGCCACGCCTACTAACAGTCGACTAAAACGCACCCTATGTCATAGAGCAGAAAGTGCTCTCTCCTTTGGAGGAAAAGTGCGTAGCGTTGCAAGTTACACCAACAAATTCAGACAGCTGATTTGTCAACCGATCATAAACGCGTAATTCTACTACACGTGCGTACGAATCATGCAAGTGTGCTTCATTGTTTTCCTCCAAATTGACGTCAATGCATAAGGTCTATAGACTCATTCACTGTTTACAAAGACGTCACTGCGTGTCGGTAAAAGAGTTTGCAAGGCGCGCTTACACTGTCGTCACAATGCAAAGTAGATTCCAATTCGTCTACTTTCTGCGTGCAATCGTACAAGCGTTTACAGGCGCAAAACCCAACATACACGCATTTGTTTTTGCGCATGCTCTATGCCAACCAATGCCAACCAGTGACGTAACCGTAAACTCCCTAATAGGGAGCTTGCACCAGAGGTCAAAAGGGCATTTTCAGTTTGACGCTCTATAGTTGGACACTAGAGGACACTGCGCCACGCACCACATTGCTTTACTACATGACCTAGCGTCCGCGTGTGTTTGTCGTCCTGGACGTGGTTGTGTTAGTTGACTTTTGCCCCCGTGAAACCTCTCTATAAGCGGAGCTGTCAGCGGATTTTTCCCCAGGACGAATCCGAGTGATTTTTAGAATTTTCCTCTGAAATCATGAAAATCGAAAAAGGATGCTGAGGTTATGATCAAGGTTAGGGTTAGGGTAAAAAATAAATTACCCTACACCTATTCGTCCTGGAAAAAAGAGCTCACAACGGACAAACGGGCATTTGGGTCAAAGGTCATTAAGCCGATAAAAACAAACCCGACCGGATTACGTTGTTGTGTATACACGTAGTACCGTATTTGTTCGGTGCAACCTATTGTGACGTCACAGACCGCCCCACCCATAGAGGTTTTCACCGATGTCACTGCGTTGCTCGTCTCTTAATTTGTTGATCATCTTGACGGCCAGGCGGTCATTGTATCATAATTGTATCTAGGGTCCAGTTGTGCGCGTGTATCGATAACACACCTTGTGCGCACGAGCTATGACGGCCAGTATGCCAAATTGAAACTTGCTTACCTCACGTGAAAACCTCTTCAGTTCAGTCTGATGGGATAAAAACTAGGCTACGCCTCCCTCATCTTAGAACCACTTACCTCAGCTAGAAACCACTGTATTATAGCAAAGAAATATGAGTGCAATCTATCCGCCCTCTCTAACCACATGCGCTAGCTAGCCACGTGCATACATGATAAACAACATGCCCGTGCTTGACTATCCACACCACATAGGAACGCATAATAAACAAGTTAGTCTTAACTTACATAAGGTAGTACTGTGTAATACTTCCATGGTCTAAATGTACATTGCATACTCACATAGGCGTGCCAAACCGGAGCTGGAGTTGGGGGTTGGGGCTGGGGCTGAGGCTGGGCGATGCAGTAGAATATTTTCCATGTTTTGGCGGATTGTCTCTCATTTTCGAGCAAACATGCATTAAAATGTCGGCAATACTGGTCACCCTTTCCCCCTCTCATTCCTTATTGCAAGTAGTCCCCAACGCCTATACGTATACTCAACTTTTTGACAGGGTCCTCCCCTCCCAACTGGACTCGCTAAAATGGTTCATGTCCTGAACATAAAGTTCTTTGGTCATAACCAAACCTTCCCCATGTCTCACGGTCAATTTTCAACAACATACTTTATGTTTAGACGGGAATGAATGACCAAGGAGTTACCCCGCGGAGCGGACTCTGTTTGCTCAGCTCCTCAGCTTCCCAAACCAGGGATATGATCGAACAAGGAATATGCCGTACAACCTGCCACGTAGGTAACCAGGGAATGTCCTAGCCTACAACTGACAAGGAGAACAAGCGTCGAATCTCTATCTCTGGCAGCCTCCTGATATTACTAAGACTGACTAAACAACTTTTAATTTACACCCCATAAACTCCCTGCTCTAGTAGTCTAGACTTTTACACTTTTATAATGGTTTTATACAATCTCTTTTGACATTTGCTTGAGTTTGCACTCATTCATGGAAATCAAAGAAATGTAAATTAGTTGTAAAAGGCATACCGCTACCACCTTCCATTAACCACGTTCATCAACTTCGCATCATTAAATTTGTTACAATTTTTGATGCAGTAAAATAATTCTCTTAATATCGAACTTTTTATACATACACAGTTCCAAGCCCCAGGAGCTATTCTACTTTGAAGTTTTACAAAGGAAAGTGAAAAAACGCGACTAAAAGCGCAGAATAAGAATGCAATTGACTGTAAAAATTTGTGAAAATTTTATTTACAAATTTTCTTTAGAAAATGCTACTATTTGACTTTCAAGACCTTTTAAGAGGCTGAAATCTTGAAATTAATGGAAGGAGGACGCACAGAGTAAAATATTATAGCCATTGGGGAAGTGTAATGGGCGGAAATTGCTTCCGCAATGATGATAAGTTGTTTTGAATATTTTTGGTAAATCCTCAGAACTTCACTTACTCTGAATGTTACTTTCTTTTTAAATGTGGCGTTGCCGATTAAAGTATTGGCTATCCCTTAAATGCCAAATATATATAATGCGTAAAAGTCATCTAGACATAAGTTCGCCATGTTTGATTTTTTTAACTTTTTTCTTTACCAAATCATGTTGAATTCATTCAGCTTTGGATATGACTTTTATTTCCATAAGTTTAGATTGAATGTTTGGTTTTATTTTAACTAGGTTGGCTCAGTTGATGGGGATTCACTTAACCGAGGGTAATCTTCCTCTAGAGGCTATTTACTAAGACATGTAGGAAAGCATTGCAGCAACGTTTTTTTTTTCTTTCTTTTTTTTTTCTTTTTTTACGAAAGAAAGAAGTTAAAATGATAGAATGAAAATCACTAACGAAAATATCAAATGAAGGATGAAAGTATGTGTAGGAATCATAAAAAGAACAAAAGACATAAGTAATAAAACCATAAGAAAAATTTAATAGACATTTTAAAGATAAAGGTGTTTACATTACTTAACTATAACATTCAGATGCCAAAGGCCAGAAGCTTTAAATTCGTATTCGTTTAAGCTGACAAAAACTCTGTTTTTTCGTTTCAGTGATTAATTTTAATTTTTGTTTTTGTTTAAATTTTTCTTCGTTACAAGATACATGTCTCGGAGAGTTTGTTAAAATGTATTGTTCTATTTCCGGTGATCTTATCTTTTGTTAACATTACCATTTATGGTTTTACGCTGGAGAACTTGTTTGTATATTCTTTGCGTATACATTGTTTGGTGCCCACCAGAGTTCCACCAGCCGTTTCGATTGTCTGGATAATCTTTGGGCCCGTGTGCAACTGCACAGCTCATCTCCACGTTGTTCGCGTTTTGCCTAGTCATTAGAGGTGTGGGTGGGGGTTCCATGACGTCACGCATACGGTTGATTCCAAGTACCCCGGATGGCAATCACACACTACACAACTGACGCAAAGGCGCGCAGTAATACAATCCATCCATCCATCCGTCCGTCCGTCCATCAATCAATCAGTCAATCAGTCGATCTCTCAATCGATCAATCAGTTGACCAGTCTGTCTGTCTATATATCTCTCTGACTTTCTATCTGTCTTTGTGTTTGTATGTGTGTTTGTCTGTGTGTCTGCCTGTCTATCTATCAATCAATTTAAACGTACTAAACGGGCACTGTGTACAAAGCGTATAAGGTGCCTTCCAATGTCATGATGTTGACACTGCAAATGACGTAAGGGCATATCCCCTACAGCCTAGCACATAGTTTAACACAGTTTTGGCGACCCATGCACATGTTTATCATTTTTCACAGTCACACCTTCCAACTTGTGGCAGTTTTACCTCTGGTAACTGCTTTGAAGAGAATATCCCGGAAATTACCTTCAACCCCACCCCACCCCACCCGATCGAATTTCCACGAGACTAAATCTTAGACCGCGACCCACAGTCTAGCAACCATCAACATGAAGAAAAGAGGAAGGGAAGAATGCAAGAGAGGTGACGGTGAAAAGTCGGACTATGCCCCTGCTAGTGAAAAAAGTAATTTTGTGGAAATAAATGTTAACAAAGTATAAACGAAATACAGATGGCATCACAGTTAGGTCTGCAGTGCACGATGGAAGCCAAGGGTACACTTTCCACATACAAGTGTGGTGCAAGCACAAGCCAGTTTCAATGCCGTAAGCACTGGCAATACCATTGCGTGGTATGATGATAAAATTTCCCCTGGGGCATAAAACTTTACAAAAAACACTTTATTGGGCCCTCACAGGCCTCATGACGCATGACTACCAAACGTGTCCTCCTGTATAAGTGATTGGTTCAGTACTATTTAAGTTACAAATCTTCAAACTTTCAGCAAATTTTTACCAAAACGTTAGAGAGAGTCAACATTTTTACGATTGCAGAACATGACATCCCCTGACTTAATTTGACGGTAAATTTTAACAAATATGACTGCATCATTCTGCGCACAGAATATTGACAAAATGTCAACCAATTGGCTGCAGAGTTGATGAATGCAACTTGTGTAAACACAGTTTCAAAAAGTCCCAGATATTTTGGTAGCAGGCACTATAGTAACTCATCTGAATAACTGAGCTAAAAATGCTTCACCAAGAAGTTCGTTCAAAATCGTGGTAAGGGTTGCAGAATTTTCGTAAGGCTAACGTAAACAAAGGGAATCATGAAAGATGGTCTTTCAAAATCCGAGGTCAAAACAAGGAAACGTGATTCAGAGCATAGTTTCTAAAAAGTGTGTCACATGATTGATATCCAAGAATTTGATTGGTCATAATCGACTTCGTAATTTCCTATCTGTCCAGCAGAAAAAGACCATTCACCTCTTTGTACTTAAGCTGAATCTTAAGTTGGGAACCCTTTCATTTCGCAATTGTGATTCTGTTTGATCCTGTTCCATTCTGTTTGATTCTTTTTGATTGTGTTTGATTCTGGTTGGTCCTGTTTCATTCGATGTGTTTCTTTGAACCCATAGGCTACGTTTGTATCAAATTGAGATTACACCACGTAATCTCAATCCCGAGGGGTTTCACAGACGTCACGTGATCGCGCGTCTCTTTGGTTTTGAACAGTTGAAGGGCAAGCCTCCAATGTGTCAACACGCGCAGAAAGCGTATTTAAAGGTGTCACCGTAGTTTGTATGGTTATGCCGTGCGCATGTGCTGTAAAAACGCTTACTGCGTGTGTGTTTTGCCCTTCACTGCCAGGCAATCTCCATCGCGTGACGTCATTCATTTCTATGAACCGTACACAAAAGAAAAATCTCAGTGAATCAAAGCAAAATACAAGCCCAACCAAGCTCAACTAAACACTCTACTTATACACTCCATCCCCTCCTTTCCTCCCTGTCATACCGTTTCTCAACGAGCAATTATACTTATATCTTTTCATTATATCATAAATATAAGTGAGAGGGGTAGAAGTACATTCATTAAATATTCCATGGAAATAACCCTGACGTAATTTGATTGATTTTGATTTTTTTTAAACTTTTCATAACAATATGGGTGTGCACGTAGTGAGATTCCATAATTGAGACCTAAGGGTCATCATGTCCAGCCAGCCAACCGGCTACAACATTTTGTTAAAGGTTCTACTGGTCAAGACCCTTTGGTCATTTACCTCGCTATTTGAAATTCAATGAAAGTATATTTATAGCAGAGTAAAGGTATTCGAGACGACCAAATTACGGACTAGTGGACAGAAGTTCTCAGTTATCAGTGTAGATAAGGTAAACATTGGTTGTTTAGGGTGAAAGTAGGTCCCACGCCCGTAGCCAGACAAGATACAAGAACTTAGGGTTACTAGATAGCTCAGCATGATATCGTTTTTCAGGGGAGATATACTTCAAGATGTAGAAAGGCAATAGTAATTTTTATTCCGAACTTTCTTAAGGGGCGAAACCCTTGTTCCCTTCCCCCTCCCCTTGACCACCGATCTGGTATGCCCGATTACACAAAATAGCAAATCCTTTGAGCTGATCCAGTTCTTGTTCTGGAGAATTTCATTCCTCGGCATGGCTACAGAAAAATAAGATATATTTTATAATCTTATTATATAATAAGAATAATTAATAGGATGCAAGTTAGAAGGGCCTAATATTCATGCTATTTTCATGAACAATGTACGGTATGTAGTCCCAATACTGAAGGCTTCGAAAAACTACCCAGATCCTGGCCCCCATACGTCACTGTTTGCCATTATCATCAATTCAAAGTAAGGACTAAAATTTCGTATTCAATTGTGCTCTATACAGTAAGCTAAATCACGGTCTTTTGTTCCATGAAGAATTAAAGTATATAGGAAGGTTTCACGTATGCAAACGTCAACTAACGCAACCACCTTCTGGAGGACAAACAACACACGCGGACCCTATGTCACGTACTAAAGCAATGTGGTGCGTGGCGCAGTGTCCCACAGAACGACTAGCGCGTCCGCTGAATTTGACCTTTAGTGCAAGCTCCCTCTTATCAGACACGTAGCTAGAAGAAGGGAGGGGGCTGTTCACTCTATGACACTAGTACCAAAAATAATGCCCCTATCACATTTTTCATGGGAAAATATTCCGATGTGACTGCCTGCCCTCTGACCTGCAATGGGGGGGGGGGCTAGATCCCACTCCCATAAGGAACGCATTGCTGTCCAGCAGTGCATCCGTTGTCATTGAGGTATAGTTGGCCTGAAATCTTCCCTTCCCATCCCTTTGGATTAAGTCCTTTCCACGCATCTGTCATTCAGCGGAAGGGGCGCATCCAGACAAGGCACTTAACTGGGGCGAGACAAGTTCTAGGGGAAAATATTTTTAGGGGCGAGATATGCTTAAAATACATTCTTGCAACAGAAATCTCTAATTTTTTTAAGGTGGGATTTTTCTAGGAGTTGTCGCCTTCCTCACCCCCCAGGCTGGCTGTGGACCCGTGCTGAATCAGTTAGGGCTATTTGCCATCCCTGCCCACCAACAAAATTCTTTCACACGGGAGTTTGTTCAATGTGTATACGTGGTAACTTATTGATTTCTGGTAATATCTACGGTTTGACACATCCTGAGAGATACGTGTGGGAGTTTCGAGTTCGTTTGATGTTTATAGTTTTATGATTAGAATTTTGCTGAATGAATATGTCCTTCTTAACATCTAAGGTCCTCACAAATTATTTTACAATACCCCTCAGATTAACAGAACTTACAGGTTAAAACGCCCTGTCCAATAACTTGAGCTTAAAGAACAGCTGCGTCGATTCGATTTATATTTATTTAGAACAAACCTTTTCGATGTTCATCCTTAAATTATAAGACTATTGCATTAAAATACAGAGAAAGCAAAGACAAAAAAAAATGACACCAACCTCATTTAATTTTATTTTCTTCAAAGAAGAGTCGAGTTATCTTGAATTACTCGACTTTTCAAGCAAACAAATTAAACAAAAAGACCATAAATGGTTCATTTAACTTCAATATTGCTTTAAAATGCTTTGTTTTGAAGCAAGTGGAAATGATGTCTTGATTGGGCTGTAAAATGGAATAAATACATCTTTCTTCTATTTTTGAAACCTTTAAATGACATTTGAATAAAATAAACACTGGCGTGTCGATAAATCCTTCGATTTCCGCGTTTTCAAACAATTTCGTATTGTATCCCTGTTAACTGTCGAACCTTTAGGCAAGGCTGCTGGCAAATGAACGGTTCTGTCTAACGGTATATCCCTTTGTAGGTCACAGGGAAAATTATTTTGAAGCAAAACAAATTACCAACGTTGTATTATAAGCAGCAGAAAGTCACAAAGCTAATGCGTTCGGCTGCTGTATATTTCAACCTGGGTGACTGGGTTTCTTTAACACCCAACTTCTACGGATTTTCCGCCTGTTCACCTCCACAGCGACAAAACCCGTTAATGGCGTACTTGTTAACGAAGTCCACACAGAACTAATTTTCCGCAGTTTTGCGCAGACACAATATCATAAAGTATATTACTGACACTTTGAATCTGGTAAATATACCAGAATGACAAATGACTTTCTACCGAGTAGGCGGATTAAAAAACTTTCAGAATTCTGTCTGACTTTGACAACTTCGGACCCAAAGGGACCGCCAATTAATTTACATGTATAACTCTCGTGTCCTTTCTTTTCTTATGTTTTCGCTCTACTCAATACATCTATTCTGACCGTTTGTCCTACTCTTACAGAAATGAACTTGGAAGAGGACCGCACTGAAGCAGGACAGGGCGTGAGGTTGCCATGGAAATCCTCGGAGAGCCCTATTAGTAAGTGACCAATAGGAAGGCCTCTTCTATATTGACTGGCAGCCAAGTAGTAGTAAAGAAAACAGATCTGCTACAGTGTTTGGTTGGGGATATCTCGCACGGATTGATGGGAAGTCTAAAATGAGATCGCCCTATGAGGTTCTGTCAATCATGAGCTTGTGGGATTCTAACTGACGTAGCCAACTGTGGCCGGGTGACAACAAAGTTTTACCTCTCGCTATCCGCACTACGAACAAATCCAGCCAGTCAGCCTGAATTATATAGCAGTGTATTATATTTGATCTAAACGGTGTAAAAACAACAATTGTGCAAGGCGTAGGTTTTGTGAATAACACGTTTCTACGGATTGATAGTATCAGTTTTGTTATACCACAACGTTATTTGTTCCTCGCTGGGATAAGTGTTGTTACACATGCTGTCGTTTTAAATGTTCAACGGCAGTGCTGAAGTTTTCTAAGCTTGTCCGTTTGTTATACCATGAGTTTGGATAACACGTTCCACAATCGTCCCGTGTCATCCACCGATATGCCTGTTGTACCAAATCACCCGGGACCAGCTCACCATATTCCCCACCCGCAACATTCGACGGCGAGTCACCAGCCTACAAGCACTCCCATGTTACTCAGAGCGGATAAACCGTACCCTCGCACGCCGAAATGTGCCCGTTGCAGAAACCATGGAGTAGTGTCGGCTTTGAAGGGTCACAAGAGGTACTGTCGGTGGAGGGACTGTGTATGTGCTAAATGTACTTTGATAGCTGAAAGACAGAGAGTAATGGCGGCACAGGTCGCCCTTAGGAGACAACAAGCACAAGAAGAAACCGAAGCAAAGGAACTAGGATTGTATTACGAAACATCGGACGGCGCCATATACGCAATGAATGGTATAGCCGTGCAAACACATAAACCATACGATCCATATAGGCATCAAGAAGGACCCGGTGAGTTACCTTACTTTTTACATCAAGTAGCTTAGACAACGCGTTATTAATTATATCCCCGTTCTTTCTCCCAAGTTGCACTGGGAGTCTTACGCATCCAAGTTTTTCATGAGACCCCGACCGTCTGGCATATATCTTAAAAAGTACCAAAGTCTTCCAAAATTTGTCCGCTTAGAATATTGTGATCTTATTCAACTCTATGCTTTTGCGCTTTTAGAATACACATTGACCATAAACTGGTAAGTAAAAAGTTAACATAAAATTATGAAAGTAGACCCAATGGGTGCCCATTGTTTTACATGTCATTTATATAACAAAAACGAACATGGCTTTTCCAAGAAATATTCGGCTAAGGTTGCATGATTACAGCCTCATAATGTACATTGGGTACAATCCATAAAGATTAGCCGTCCATAGATTAATATTAATCTTAGAATAAGGCTGTTTTAAGTTTTTTTTTAGAAGTTTCAAGTCTCCGGCATTCAAATTATAAAGAAATCATCCATATCGTGTCCGTTGAAATTTTGAGCTTAGAAAGTTTGCATAGCATAATTCTAGTTCCCGCCTTTTTACTTATTTAAAATGTGAAAGGGAATATTTAACTCCTCGTAAATTAGTACAATTGTTGAGAAATGAAAAAAAAAAAGAATTTACAAGAGTAACATTAGTACAAAGAAAGAATGGATTAAGTGGTGGTAGCTAACCTGCTAGTCTCCCTTCTTTATATCTCTTTCTCTCGCTGTGGAAATCGATTCACAACCAAAAGTTGTTGTGATTCGTTAAACTTTACTAAGATGAGGTTAAACATATAAATAAATAAAATTGTTATAGTTCATAAAATGCTTTGTATATTCACTTCAACATTAAATAGTTGTTAGGTTTCTGACTCCAAACATTCTGAAATAAGAAATCCAGGCCTTCTTGACCTTAATAATCTCTTTAATCCTTTTCGATATAAATTTTTAATCGGTTGCAAGCACAAAAAGATATGTATATCTGTCCTAAATAAATTAAAAAGTTATTCATCCTTGCAAAATCTCTCAACTTCTACAGACAAACAGAAAATTAAAATGGCTGTAAATGTCATTCTTGAATTACAGGGTTTATCAGGTCGCGAACAGACACAATTTAATCACAATCGAACGGTTTTCAACCTTCCATAGCAAAACGAATGGTAAGATTAGGTACGAACTTGCCTTCTTCCACATAAGCGAATGCAATATTAATATTGCCTATTATATTCATAAAAGCTATCACCTGACGAAATTATAAACTCAGACAAAACAATTTTTCCTGTGCATTTAATTACTTGGAGATTTTACAAGTAGGAGATACAAAGGAAAGACGTGGGTTACACATGTCCGTCCCACTGTACCGGTATCAATCTATGAGTTTTATAAATGTTAATTTATCAGTGTGTATGGTCAAATGTCATAAGTCCACGAGTTGTCCAAAACAGCCTGATTACAAAGTTTTTTGCTTGATGAAAATAAGAACAAAAAATTCATCCAAGCAGCAACAATACGCCTGGCAAGGGAAAGCAAGGGAAAAGAGATGACAACTTTTAGAGGTTACAATATCATAAAACTTTCCTGTGGGAAGGTCATTTCATTTTAGTGGAAATATATAAATATTCAGAGAAATAAGAAAATATTTTATCTGTCAGTTTGTCGTCGGCCGGGATTAAAAACTACTCAATTTATGACTTTGAAATGAATATTCAATATTCACAACTTTTTATTAGAAGGAAAAATGTTATTTGAAACACACACCTTACAGCTGTTTCTACTTGATTTGGACAAGTAGTTGGCTCAAAAGTATAAAAGATTGGAAATTTGAATGTTTTTCCTTTATTCAATCTGATTAAAGAAAATACAAAAGATAATGAATTGTTTTGTATCTTTTGCGGAGTCGTAAGCAAAATAAATGACAGGAAATTTTCGAACGAAAAAAAGCTAGTTCTACAAGCGACAATTTTGCATGGTGAATATATTCTCTGAAAACTTAACTTTATGCCCCTTTGCCTCATAAAGATCAGCACAGCTCGGAATTTTGAAAATATTTGATTAGGAGTTTGTTAATCCAATTTCAAAGTAAATCCTTAAATATTTTATGAGATTGACTACTTTACTATTCATCAAAGAGTACTTAAATAACTTCCCAAAGATATTATGACGTGTTGGACCATAAATAGTTAAACATATTAAGAAGTTGGTAGGTAACATAAAGAGAAGTATGCATAATTATGACCATTATTATTTTGGTAACCGATAATCTGCAGGTTTAGGGAAAAAAAGGAGGAGGGACTATTTTCGGTTTAAGTTGGCGAGTAAAGAGAAAAAGAAGCTTAGGCTTACGTGTCACTGTACAGCTTTAGTTGGTGTTACAACGGTCAACGAAGAAGCTGTAATACATCTTTTGTAAAAAGAAAATTGCAATTGGTGTACTTTTTTTAAGATAAAGCAAGAAAATAGCAAAATTATTTTTTGTTACTAAAGTAAATATAAATAATAGAAAATTTTAATGTTTTCTGAATAAAACTCCACTGCCTTTATTCGATATGGTATCTTACTGATGTTACTTGGGGACCGCAGGTTAGAAAGTGCTGTTTGTTCTCTCTTTGCCAAAAGAACTTTTGTTCTTTCGGAACCCTAACCCTTAATAATATCCTATAACTGTTTTGGCTGGTTCATCATCTCCAGTGATTGATGGATAAGTTAACCAGTTGTTTCATTTAGATTAATATTTAACATCTTTATGGAAAAATCGTGATCCCAATTTCTACGACTGGTCAAACAGTCTTTGTGGGCAACGTTTACTTTACCTGTTTACGTCTTGTCGAAGTTTTGAAAAAGTTTTCAAAAGTCGATGAAGGCACGTTCACACTTTGCAGGCAGTTACGATTTTCTGTCATTTTGCTTTACTTTAATATTAACGGTTCACCTGTAGTCGCAAAGTCAAAAGGCCAACATGTTTATGCCCGAAGAACCCTCAAAAATATTACCTGAGAAGAAGAATTCAATATTTTTTGTATAGTCGTAAGTATTCGTCTTTTCTGGTCTAAAAGTAATGACTATATTTATTTACTTTATATTCATATGATCACGAAAAGGAAGGGAGTTCACCTTGTTTATTCTTCCGGCAATTGGATAACATCGTCCATAAAATATTAATGCCTTAGGATAAAAGCAATAAGCAATAGAACATTTATTGAATGTAGTGACCTGAAGCCAAAGAGCAAAGGCAGCTCACCAGAAAATCATTCATGTCTAGCGAAACGAGTGAGAGGAACTGCAAAAATTAAAATGTTAAAAAATATGGCCAAAGGTCTTTTGATGCAGCACCTCGAGCCATAGTATTGATTCAGTATGTTTTCTGTAGGAAATTAATGTAGTATAATTATCCCCTCACCTATGTCCAATTTACGCTGGGTTTTAAGTTCAACATTTTTGCATGTAATAAGGTGATGGTTTTACACACATACGTCGAGGTAATAAAAATTTGGGATTGAACTTAGCAAAGGTTAATCGTAAGTAGTGGATTGAACCGAGGATCAGCATTCTGGTTTATCCTTACTTAGTAGAGATTGAACCGTGTTTATACTTAAATCTTATTTTTCATTTTTTGGGTGTGTGTTATGTTAAAGACTGACGGAGTTTGTTCTCGTGTAGATACATCTTTTAGTCTTTTGGGGACGGGTCGAAGAAGCGTCAAGAGAGGTTGCGGGAGAACCAGACAAAGTTTCCGAAAGATAACTCTTTTTTGGTCCATGACTATGGATTGTGATGCTCAAACCTTAGATTTTGACTCGAATTCAGACCTTTACTCAGAGCCGTAGCCAGACAGGGTTTACTGGGGGCTCGAGATAGGCCCCAAGGGGTGAAATAGAGGCTATTTTTAGGGGGCAAGGTGTATTAAAATGCGTTAAGGCAATGGTAGTTTTTTATCTTCAAGGGACAACATTTTTCTAGGGGGCTTCTCTCCCTGCCCCTTCCTTGGCCACGAGCTTGCTTTTATGTCATCACGGTTGCAGAACTTATTTTTAATGATTCTAGTGAGAATTGGGGGATATGAAACTGTATATTTATTGGAATACATTTTATAAACATCTATTTGAGATGCGTTTTCCACAAACAGTAATGTATAAAGATTAACCATTTCGTCAGACAACAGATATTGTGATGCAAAATATAAGTGAATTCGAACAACATTCATGTACATCTACCAAGCAGGGCGATAGGAAGCTTTCTAAGATTTGGGACATTTAGCTCATAGATTTTGGCATTTTTTAGGGAAATCGTTTGCTATTTTTAAAACGTAGTTGTAGTAATATTTTGAAAGGAAAATTTCATACAGAAAAGTGGGGAAGGGAATAAGCTAGAGGTTTCGACGGCCCTAAAGTAGAACGAACTATTAACTGATTAACTACCACGATTTGGTCACACTCTAAAAACGCTTTGGTCAAACTGACCAATGACTGGGTCAACTATGTACCGAACCAAATCTGGTCAAATAGATTGACCAAACTATGGTCAAATTTGACCACTTATTGGTCAGATTTTACCATAACGTGGTCAAATCAAATTTGACCACTTATTGGTCAGATTTTACCATAACGTGGTCAAATTTGACCATAGTTTGGTCAAACTATTTGACCAAATTTGGTTCGGTGCATAGTTGATCCAGTCATTGGTCAATATGACCAAAGTGTTTTTAGAGTGCTGTGCATTTGCACCCTTTCATTTTACACATTCCTCTTCCAAATGCTGTCTCTATGTAAATTTGTAACTTGGTCGAATATCAGCAACTCTTGAATAGCTTAAAATAAGCAACAAATAAACAAATCTTCCCCCTTATGAAAAATTTTATTTTGGTGATTTGCGGGGATTGCGATTCGATCAGGTCCTTTATGAAAATGTCATCTTGCTCACGTTTGAAAATATGAATGTGAATAAATGTTGTCATGCCATCAGTGTGACAGATTTCCAGTTCAATCATTAGAGGTTAAGTTATTCAAGTCGTCTTGTGGATAAATGCCCATTTGTCAAATTCCAAGTAAAATTTACAAAATGATCTCTGTTAAAGACCAGGGTCAGAAGGACATCACAATTTTTTTCAGCCTCAGATGGTCCCGTCCCATCCCACCAACCAAAGAGATTCTTTGTAACTTTCCCTGTGATTCTCATATTGACCAATTTTGTAGTGCTTTACTCTCGAGAGTTTTACGACCACTTAAAAACCTATACGAGGTATTTTATTGCTACTCAATCATATTCGAGTAAACACTGTCTGACATCGGTGTCTTGTCGAAGGATCGAACGGGGTCTTCTCGCATGTACGGCCTGCGATAACCCAGAGGTAATGAAATGTACAGTATACCCCAAAGAGAGAAAATATGAAAACTCAGAAATATTGACGGGTAGTTGAAAGACATATACCGTTACAGATTATCTGTGAATGACCACCTAAGTACTAACAGTGTCATCCCGTTAAACGGGGACATTTAATATGAGCATATTGTGTCAATAAAAATATTTTATGGATGTGTAAATGGTCATAATTGATGGTAATTGTATACAATCGTTTGGTGCTCTCAAGACAATGGTCATAGGGAGGTATCGTCAAAAGAAAAACCGCCATCATCTAGGTCATTTTGGGCGATAACCACAGATTTTGGATGGGGTTCTTAGTCGACATAGAGGCGCTCAGGAAGAACGCTGATCTGTTACTATAACTTTATAAAGCTATCGGAATTTCCGATAAGCTTAGAGACGCATCATTCAAAGTCCCCCTTTCTCCTTTCTGTTGACTACCGATACAGAATGGAAGCATCCTACCACTATCTGCCATCTCTGGTTGAGGAGAAATTAAATCAGCCAGCTGTGTTAGTAGCATATTATCTCTTTGCTCATAAATCGTCTTAAAAAGTTCGGAACCGTCCCGAGTTTTCTAGTAGCTAACATCATGCAGAGAAAGTAGTACATGTACCGTATTGTACGGGAGAAAATCTCCAGGGATCGTGTTGCGTACAATATGTTTTCTCGCTGCTATTGTTAAGTTCAGCTTATAGAAGCTAATCTATTTGTCTATGGTCAGATCATATCATATAGGCCCTGTAGGTTGGACTCTTCATTGATATGAATGGCTGTTGCTAGGTGGGAAACTTATCGGTAACTACTTCGAAGTCTCACAACTTTCTGTTATTGTAGCCTTCGATATTTCCATCCTTTCCAGCGTTCCATGTAATTGTTACTGCATTTAAGTTTATTACAAGAAAACTGGTTTTTATAGAGAATGTGTATCATATCTGAGGAAAGTAAAGCCTAAAAGGCATATTCTAGCTAAGTTTAAATACTCCTTTTTATGTAACGTGAATTATAAGTACTTCTCCTATCAAAACATCGTTTTGATAAATTTCTCTTAGAAATTGTTTGTAATTTATTTCTACGCATAAAAGTGGCGTTTATTGAGATGTTTCGTGGTCTTTGCTTCTCCCTTATTCCTTCGAATGGATTTCGT
Organism: Holothuria glaberrima; assembly: GCA_009936505.3. Taxonomy (NCBI): domain Eukaryota; kingdom Metazoa; phylum Echinodermata; class Holothuroidea; order Aspidochirotida; family Holothuriidae; genus Holothuria; species Holothuria glaberrima. The sequence goes on along the minus strand of WURT03488806.1, from coordinate 2,676 downwards.
GTGTCATAACATTTCTCGCCTTGGTGGCTTCTTATTTTACAACTCTCTACAAATGAAACTTTAGGCTAAAGTAATTCAAAAACAAAAGTATTTAAAATTAGATGGTTTATCCATCTGTTCATATCCTATTAAGCCTCACGTGACTAAATGCCATCAAACAGTCGTTTGCTTCAGTTGAGTTTTAACTTTATCTGGTAAATATTCCATTTTTCGGTAAAAAGAACTTCGTGAGGATTACATCAATGTATTTTCCGTAATCACGGTGAGAAAATTTTAGCAACCTTTTGCTGAGGTAAACATGGGCATGGGCTATTTCCATTACCTCTGCTGAATGCTTTGAAGCAATGAAAAGTGCTATTATGTATGCAAAATATGTTATTTCTTTTATTTAGAGGGAATGAGAAACTGGGAACAAATTGAGTGATTTAAATGTTGCATTCTTATTATGGGTAAAGAGAACTTCAAGTCTCGTTTAAACGCCATGTTAGTTTAAATTCAAATAAAAGAGCTTTGACGACATTTGGCATTAGCAACGATGCAAGAGTAAGTGTATTTTAGTTTTATTAATATAGTCATGTGGGACAGAGGAGGTATTAGTTTACAACAGTTCGTGCTTAATGGAATAGGGATAATTATTCTCTAAACTGAATGCAGTTTCATTAGCGGTGCGTTCAGCCGGGTTTAAGCAGTCTCGAATCACAATTTCAAGATGCAATTTCTCCAATAAAGGTGAAAAGAGAATGCAACGTATAAGGCGACGGATACACTCCTTGCTACTCTTGTAAATTCAGAACAATAGATTATTACAGTGTTGTAATTTTAATAGTGAACTGGCAAGTGTGGCAACATTAAATTACTTTGGTGCTGGTCAACTCTTCCTACATAAAATGAAGGGAAAGGGGAAACCAAGACTCTTTTTGTTACTGTCAATTATTTAAGTGTCGGTTTAATCAAATAATTTTAAATTTAAATTTCTCAAATAAGTAGTTTTAATCAATTACACAGCTGGTTCCATTGAATAAATTTTTATCATAATTACAAGCACGGGTGACGCTCATATGTGATTGTGTCACGTGATTATCTGTTCATATTATGATTTTGACGTACTTATTGGTTCCTTGACATTTATTTCAAAATCTCCTTTTTCCTTTCAAATAGTATGACATTTTAAACCGTAAGGCTCAGAATTATCATATTACGTCATCCCAACCGTGTGGTGTTTACTACACTTGGTAACAGTTGCAATTATTCGTGAAACAAAAACATTAAAGTATTAACGCTCGGTGTAAGGTTACTTTTATCTACGTCATTTGCGAAACCGTTCAGTCTTTATAGTTAACATAACAGGTTTATGAACCCTTAAATTTCAACGTTCACAGACTGAATTAAATTGAAGTCTGTCAGCTTTGTGTGACATTTTTCAGAGTCAAAAAACAGTCACCACATTAATGCTAAACGCAATTTATTCTTTCTTTTAGATTCAGTGACAAGCTAGTTATGATCCCTTTTTATTCATCCTATGTAAAGCTAAATCAAATGTTAAATTAAAGCACTAAGGATATTGAAAGAAACGACAGGCTTAAACACTGTTTCTGTTCACTTCATTCAGGATTTAAAAAAAGCTTTTTTTTTAAATTATCAAAACCATGTATAACCTTTCACTTAAAATATTATCGATCGACTTTTCTACGTTCCGTGCATATATTGAAATATTACAAATTCAACAAAACGTAAAATCAAACGGACAACCCCTTAAGTTGTCTTACTTGTATGACTTTCCTTAAAATTCTACCAAGAAATCATTTTCTTTTTGTCACCCAACCGATTATGGGGTCCTGCTAATTTGACAGCCTTCAAATCTCAAACCAAACAAGTTTAACCACTATGATTCGTTAACTAGGGATTAAGTTGGTGTCTGTTTGTGAGAGTTAGAGTTATTGTTAACAAAATGGAACCACGAGTTCACAGAGCGTCGTCACAACTGGCTTTGATCCCATTCACGCTGTCGCTGGAAAAACAACCCCTTGTCGTTTTTCACAGCTTCTACCTTAAAAAGCCAACTCTTGAGACCGGAAACAGAATTCACCAAATCAACATGATTATCGAGATTAAACCTTTTACTTGATTTGAAGCTATCTTATTTTTCGAATAACAGTTTCCTGTTTGCCTATTCGTGTTTAGAAAGTCACTTGAAAAAAGATAATCTTGAAGCCAAAGTATTGGGAAAAATGTATTCCAGTGCGCATGCGTTTTTGATTCGACGTGTCTTATAAGTCCAGCTTTAATTAAGCTAGTAATCTCCAGATCTCTTTGTTTTCTGGTTCGGCTTTCATTGCCACCTTTGCTGGTACTTAGGTAATTGTATATTTATTCATTATATTTCGGTGTTTAAATAGTTTACTAGTGAACCTTTATCATTTAAGTTTATTCAAAATCTTACGTATCCAATATCTGCATTGAATTTGACCTATTCAAATGCTTTCTTAAAACTTAAATGCCAAATGAAAATCGTTTTCAGTTTCAAATTTAGGAAATCGATTTTGGCTCGAGGGAAGTCGAAATATTTGTCATCAGGGAAAAGCATCAGGGAAAAGCATGGGCGCATTTGGAGTTTTGGACCACGAGAACTTACCGGCAATCTTTTTACTTTTAAGCTGTGCAATATATATATATATA
>WURT03488695.1:0-21900 GCA_009936505.3 Holothuria glaberrima | reverse complement strand
GGAAATACAAATGAATCCTTGGAAATGTTTCAAAGATGAATGCCCAGTATCTTAAGGTTAACCGCAAAAATGCGTCACTATCCTGCTGGATTCGGAAATCAAGGTCAAAGTATAAATGTCCAAGTTTCAAGCTGACGAAAACTGTAATGAATGGAAATGAGCATTGAGTTCATTGGACATATCAGTAATCAGTTGTTTCAGTACCGTATATGTTGTTTCTCACTCATGCAACTTGTAAAATGTATCTAGAAGCCGAATTCATCATTCCATGATGTATATAGTTGCAGAACTTTGTAGCTTTGTTGATAGTATAGTTCTGTTATTTCTCTTGATGTATTTTAGCATTAAAACATATTTGTCAGCTGGAAACAATCGATGTGTAAATGGCCTTCAAATGTTCTAGACCAAGACCCCCTGCATTGATCCTGCAAAAATCCTTGGACCTTGGACCTCCTCAGTGGCGCTTATACGGGGGAATGGCATGGGGGACCCTTTCCCATCACCCCAATCGGTTTTTGAAAATTTTTCTCGATTTTTTTTAAAATAAGCCACAAAATCCTTCTCCGCTAGCGAGCAACCTCACCGCATGACCGTCTATAACATATTCGCATTATTCAAAGGTGAAAGTTCTACAATTATACCGATTGTTCTTATGTATTAGAGTCATTGTGTAGGAGTGGGGCAATGTAAGAATGCAAAGTAGTGGAATTCAGGGGACGACTCGTCTTTTAATTGGCTGATGCATTTTGCAAGGAATTTTAAGTGTCTCAGTGCAAAGTTTTTACGCAACTTTTGTTATGGGAACGATTTTCAATGCAAAATTTCGGCACGCCTCGCGCGCATTCATCATGGTACATAATCCATATCCCATAACCATTATTGGAGCAATGATACTGACACTTTAGTGCTGTAACCAAAACTTTTCCGAAAAAATGAATTCTTCAACCTTTTCAGGGATCCCGCATCAATAGAGAATCTTAGAGCAATTTAATGTCATGAGTAGCATATACGGTAACGTTCTCAGTATATATTTTTCGCTACAGATTTTTGTTCTGAGTGTCATGCCACAACCAAAATATCACTAAATAATAATAATTCCTATGCATGTAATTAATGGAAAGATTTGCCTAAGATTTGCATCTAAGCCTAAAGCAACCTTACCTAAACAAGAATTTTTCAAGGAGAGTTGTTACCCTTCCACTTAGAAACCACACCTTACCTTTACAGTCAACCAAAAGCAAGGATTCACTTAATGGTGAAAGTTTTCTACATATGATCAGTTCCGGAAATTTGTCAAAGATAGCACAATTTTGCATCTAGGCCATCTTAAATTTACAAAAATTTCTCGAATATGCAGTTTACACCGACCTTCTGGTCATATGGATGGGGTGGACTTAAACACCATCTTCTATGGTGCCCCCATCACCAACCTCATCACCACTGGATTTCCTGATAGGGGTCCCTTTGAACACAGGAGCCGGGGGCCCCAGGCTCATCGTTGCGCCGCTGGTAAATTTCACTTTATTGCATTTAAATGTACTTTACGGACTCTGGTAATGTTTACTTTTTAAGCAGCCTGTCATTTGCTCTGAGTAGATTGAATACCGCATTCTGTTTCTTAGCCTCATAATATCGACCTACGCACGACTTTCCTTATATTGCAGAAAATTTGGTTCTCTTGAAATAGTTATTTTTCAATAATCAGGGGATATTTGTTAAAATGGTATGTTACATCACAAAGGAGAATCGTTTTTCTGCTTACGGTTTGTAAAGATGTCATTTCGTATGTCCTCTCTCCGTAATATGTACACGTTTTTATTCTTAGAGATCTAGTGAGTGGGTGCGCAAACTCCACTAAGCGGCATACTGGACAAGCACCTGACCGTCATAGGTCATAATTTTGAGTTGATTATCCTTTAATGTTCTTGTTGTTTTATTTGTATCATACGAAAAAATAACAGTATTGGCTGACGTCCGAAAAGTAGTAAATTGAAGCACTACCAACTTTTGTGGGAACCCATCGAAGAAAACCATTTCGTCATCTCGTCTTTAAATCCTTGGACATTTTGATTTGATAATTGTTTAAAAATGTCCCATGCACTCCAGTCATCACTCAACACTGCCATCATCCATCATCTTTAGTGGCGTCGCCTGACAGTTTTGAAGTAAGGACAGGGAACTGGGGCATAGCATTCCGCTAGAGGGGCACATAAAGGACAGAGCAGTGCTGGAGGCGTTTTGATGAGGGGAAAACTCCCTATGAACTGTTGGGCCCAGGGACCACAGTGGGGCTGGCCCCTGCTGGGGTCCAGGAACAACGCTTCTGTGAAGGTCCGGAGAAAGAAGCCCCTACAGAGCTCTGGAATTGTTACAAAATTCTGACCATTAGAATAAAGCATATAAACCATCTTCACGAGAGCAAATTTTTAGGCAGCGGTACATGCCCGGGTACTTAACATATAAAACATTAGCCACTGAAATGTAGCTATTTGATTCACCTCGTAATTATGTTATTGGAAGTGCGTTAAAAATGTAACAAAAATCTAAATCTTAACGGTTTTCAAACATAACATTGAGCGGAAAAATGATCTATTTGGAAACCGTATTCAATAGGGAGAAACCACGGCCACAGTGGTCCCATAGTTGTCTAAAATAGATGTTGGAACGGTAACTATAGAATAAATTTGCAGGAAGGCAGTTCTTTACAAAGCTGAAAATAAATCCCTGCAAAGCGCGCTACCAAAAAGGGAGAGTCAAGATCATTTTACACAATTTCGGACCATGAGTGACAGACAAATTAACAGTAGGTCCTTATGTTCAAATAAATATGTAAACGGTGTGTTTGACTATTTGTGCATAATTTCCTCAGTGCTCAAAATCTCATTTGGGAAGCATAAGGGGCGTACAGCCAACGTTGAAAGAGACATGCCCACCTCCTTGCCGCCGCCACTGTGCGGTGGAAAAACGGCTCACTTCCCTGCAAGAAAAGAAATCGAATAAAATTTTGACGACAGGAAAACGAAGAAGAAAAGGGAGAGGGAAAGGGAAGAAAGGAGAGGAAGAGGAGAAGGGAAAATAAAAGGAGAGAAAGGAAAATGAAAATTAGAAAAATTTTAAGTAACAAGTAATAAGGCGTGAGGACTTGTACTTAGACAGGCAGGGCCAGTGACTGGATAGGAAGGGGAAGGAGCCTGAACGGGAAGAGGGGGCAGGACCAGGGCTGCAGTTAGGAAGAAAACATATAGAGGAACAGCAGAAAGCGAGATTCCAAGAAAGAAGAACCAGGAATGAAGGGTGGAGACAGGCAACATTTAGGGAGAAAGGACGGAAAGGATGAAGGCGTAAATAATTAAGGGAGACCTAGAATGTGGGAGAGGAACAGCAGAAAGCGAGAGGTCAAGAAAGAAAAACCAGGAATGAAAGAAAGAAAAACCAGGAATGAAAGGTGGAGTCAGGCAACATTTAGGGAAAAAGGACGGAAAGGATGTAGGCATAAATCATTAAGGGAGACCTGTAGAATGTAGGAGAGGGAGGGCAGAAATCTATCAATTTAAATTTATATCAGTATCATACCCGGGCCTGTAGCCACGGGGGGGCATTTCGGGGCAATGCCCCCAAAAATATTTCTGCCCCCAGATGAAAATTGAAACTGCATGATAATTAATGTGGTGGAATATTTTATGCCCCGCCCCCATCACAACATTTGCCCCCAATCACAACACTTGCCCCCCTAAAAATGTGAAGCTGGCTACGGGCCCGATCGTACCTCAAGGATACTTTATTTCTTTGTGGCGGTGAATACTTTCTTTTGGGTCCGCTATGCTGTAAGAACCAGTTGCGTAGCCACGATAAGAACAAGGTTTGGGGTCAGGAAAATATAAACAATTAAAAGAATGGAAGGGTGGCGAAAGAACTTAGGAAGTCCAAAGTAGTAAAAGACTTGTGAAGTGTAAAATGAGGTAAGACACTTAAAGCATTCGAATGACTCAGTATAGTCCCGATCTTTGCAGCGTGCTTCACGCGTGTTATTCGATGTTGCATTGTATTGTTAATACTTACTTTAAAAAAAGTTTGAACATAACCATTGCTATAAAGCCATGCAACCCGGCTTCAGATACCTCTAACGTCTGCACAAAGCATAAGTAAAAGATTGGAATTTAAAGGAAAAGGGAGGAGACGAATAAGGTTAGGAAAGCAAATGAACATTACTTCAACGGACCAGCTACCTTTAAAAGTGCCTACTCTTGCATTCTGTTTTCACATACCTATCTATTATGCTTGTTTCATGTTTTCTTATTTTAGGAAAGTTTGTGGAATAAATAAAATCCAAATCAAGACCTATTACCATCAATCCATTCTCCCCACCCAAATCTCAGCCAGTTCAGTGCACTGTGTTTTCTTTAGTCCATTGGGCCTGTATACGGTGTCGTGGAGGTCGCTTTGAAGGGAGAACCCCGGACCCTCTTCGGTAAAAAAAAACAATCGTTAATCTACTTTACTCGTCTCACCAACAATGCCTCTACATGGCCAACTCGACTGGTCTAAAGTCTGTGTTAAGCTATTTTTATCAAAGAGATAACACTGTGATTATGCTGTTTCATTCATATTTAAAGACATTTTTAAGATTTTTCAATGCATAGCTCAAATACATACATGTTTGTACATACTCCACTGCTTTCGGGGCTTCATCTTCTCCCCGCCAGGCATCCCCGCTTCCCAAAGCTCTTCTAGTGTGGGGATCAGCGTATCCAAGATTTATTTTAAAACCATGAAATCAGGACGATCATCTAAACTTACCAGTCCTCCTTCCTCCTCCTGCAGACCGAATGGGCTTGCTATATGCCTGGGTAGGTACTGTAGTTGGTTGGGAAAGGGGATAGTGGGGGAGTTTGCATTGGTTCTCTAAAAATAATTTCACTGTCATGAAGAAAGTAATATTCAGAAAATTCCTTTGAAGTTGAACAGGAAGGGCTAATAATGAGACAACTAAACACTGATATTCAAGTGCAAATCCTACCGGAAAATTTTATCGAGCATTTGGATTATACGTGTTGGGTTTCATAACTGCGTAAGCAAAAATTTGCATCTAGTTTTATTGACACTTGTTTGAAAGCTTCAGGTTACAGAACGGTTAAGTGAGAGATTTTTCCTTCCCAAAACAGGTACCATGTTACCTTGTAATATTAAGATGAAGGTTCATGGAAAAATTCGATGGAGACTTGTGAGGCTTTGGGCTGGCTATAGTAATCCCTTTCACCTCTGCGTACGCTTGTGAGGTTGCAGACGATCCAAGGGTGTGGACATCCACTTTCTCATTCAAAATTTCGTTATTCACGTAAACTTTTGTAGCACTTTCATTTTGCCGCGACGTGAATATTGAAACAAAGTTTTCTTCTACAATGGTGATTGTGAATTACCGTTTCTGATAAGTATTCAATTATGATAAAATATGTAGGCCATACCTTTTCAAAAGTTGAGGAAGGATACTTGCCACCTTGTGTTCCTTAAGTTGTCACACACATGGACGGCGCCCCAGGGGGAGGGGCGACCGCCTCTATATTTTGCAAGAAAAGGGGAAAAGAGAAGGAAAAGAAGAGGAAAAAAGAAAAAAGGAGAAAACGAAAGACCAGGAAGGAGGAAGCGAACGAGAAAGAAAAAGAAGAAGAGGAGGGGTAGGGTAGGCCTATATCTGGTTCATTCAATTCATCCAGAGTGTCCAGGAGGCCCTATTCCTGTGTTTGCGGCCTTTAGATACCCTTTAATAATGCAAAAATGAAGCAAGGAAAATTTTCGTAATAGTTCAAGAATGTTTGTGGGGACTCCACGCACGTATTTTTGCGTAAAAACTTTCCCCGAATAGAAGCCAGTGAAGTATCCAAAAAGGGGCTTCAGGAGGTTTGTTGACAACATAACCTTCTCTTAGACAACAAAAGTGTCTCTCGTCTTTCACCCAACCAAAAACTAGAATCACTAAATTATGAACATCTTCCAGCCATATATGATCAGTTCCAAAAATATCCCAAAGACAGCACCAATTTGCATCTTGGCAATCTTATAGTAACAAAAATTCCTCAATGGAGAGGGGGAACTTTAGACCCCTCCCCAAGACGGCCCTCTTTCACCCAACCAAAAAATAGAATTCACTAAGTTATGAACATTTTTCAGCCATACATGATCAGTTCAAAAATATATCACAAAGACAGCACCATTTTACGTCTAAGCATCCTTAAATTACCAAAACTTTCTTAGACCCCTCCCCCAGGACAGTGATCACTCACCCATGTTTTTCCCCCCTATCAAAATACCCCTCCCGCCTCCCCTGATCACACGTACTGATTATTTTCCAGGTTATATTACAACCTTGATAGTAACTGTGGTTGCACCTAAACTGATTTTTAGTTTCGTCATTTGTTTCGAAAACTACCCATTAGATCATGAAGAATTTTTTTCCTGCTGTACCTTTTTGCAAGGTTTTGTCATCATTCATTACGAATTACACACGGAGTCTCGTGGTCTTCACTGTATATATCTTAACTTTGTCTACTTTGTAAAAGGTTGAGAAAACCCTACCACTTTGTAGCTAAAATCGACTGATGAAGCTTTTCTTGGTAAAGGTAACTGCGTGGTCTACGAGAAAATTGTATATAATTTTGTTTAAAGATTGCCGCTGCGATGGGCACACTAGGCTCTTCAGTCTTCGGCCGAAATTTTTTTTAGACTGTTTGATTAACGAATAATAATTAAAATTGGTTCTTACGGAACAGCTGCCATCATCTCTAAGAATAAATCCCATTTTCTCGAAGGCTTACAAGGAATTGGTCCTTACATTCTTCTCTTTTAACGTCGCAGATTCAAATTCCAGAATGCACCAACGGCAGCCTAGGTCTACTTGCATGTTTGCGATCGATCAAGATGCGTCGCCAACATCATCGGGTCGCCCAGTAGTTTTGGGATATACTCGTCTTATCCCAGATAAAAGAGTTAAGTTCCATATGGCCGCAGGAAGACAGGTATATCTTAATAAGGGCACATGGCAAATAGTCAAATAGCGTAGCAAATGGCCATATGAAGCAAGTTATGACTTGATTTAAAACTCATTCATGATATGCGAATTCAGTCTTTTTTTTTTGTGGCCATGCAAAGCTTGAAATAACTTAAGAAAGTCTATCCCAGATGTACAATCAAACTTTTTGTATAGCCAAATTAAGTCACATATAACTTTATAAATTTCTATGCTAGATGTGTTAATCAACTTTAATGTAACCTGTATCCCCGTATCAAGACACATGTAACTTGGTGACAAAAGTTAGTCCAGATAAGCAATTCAAGTTTTATATGACCATACAAAATCAGATATAACTTTATCAAATCAATGTCAGATATGTAAATCAAATTTTGTATGGTCAAATTAGCCAGATATAATTATCGTCCATGTGAGATATGCAAATCAAGTTTTATAAGGCAATGTAAGGCCAAATAATTCAGTATCAATTTTTATTTGCTACATAAAACAATCTTAGGTATAATAAAAGTGTGAAAATGAGTCCCTCTTGTCAGTATAATGAAAACTTTGTATTCAAGGGCATAGTCCCTACACAGAAGTACCAAAAGGAATCAAACTACTGTTATTCTCGAAAAAACGTCATTGCAGCACTGTAAATATTCCCAACATGCAGCTATTGCACTTTCGTTAAAGATGACTTGTCATCATTTTCTCATTTTCGATAACAGCGCACAGCTTGTTTCTCGGGCATGCTCGCTCATATAGAAACTAGTGCCTTTCCTGTTCGCCTGTTATTCGTAAGTAGGACTGAGTTTCCTGAACTTAGAGTTCGTGCCTTTAGTACTTGCAATATTCCACAGTTACGGATGCAGTATCTCGCACAACAGGAAAGTTTGTCATGCAGTTACCAATATAATCATTATCATTATTTGTAGTATAAGACAAAAAGATTTACCGCTCTAAAACCCATTTTAACACTTAAAAATAAGCAGTAAGTTTTTTTACTCCCATCTAAGATGTTTTATTCGTTTGCACATTGCCATATGCTCACTCCCTAATTTTCCTCCACGTTGCAGTTCAAATCTTCGAACATTGAATCTGTAATGACACGTTAAGTTTAACGAACCTTTTTAACAGTTTCCCTACACCAGTAAACTGTAACAATATGGAAGCACAGTGTTTTCTGCACGAACATCACCTTCTCTAAGATAACTTTCGTACGACTATGGAAACTGAAACAAGCTGTCTCTGCGAAAAATGAGTTCCACCTTAACATATTGAAGACCTGATCTGTCGCATACGATAATCCGTCTCTGATGTATTTTTTATTAGTCTCCTTTGGATGAAAGTCAATAAGGGCATATGCTAAATGTTGTGGACCACGCTTGCAAATTCTGCTCCTGAGAGAGAGAATGCACCCGCAGCCTTCACCTAGTTACGTAGCTAAGCTAAACTTGAAACAACAAGCCCCCACCCCTCCCACCGAAGTTTCTCTCTCCAATAATCCTTGCAATTGGAAAATTCAAGGGAACCGTTTTAAACGGGGAATGTCAGTTACCCCGTTTGAATTTGCAAGTTTTGTTCTTGCTTTCCTATTTCATGAAAGAAGACTCTTTACAATCATGTGACCATGTCAGTGTAGTTGAATCATTCATTCATGCAGGATAAAACCTGGGTTTGTCTATTATGTTCAATATTTATTTTCTGCAACATCATGAAACATAAACTGATGTTTGAAAATAAGTTTGGCGGGACTGATACGGTAACTTGGGAGAGACTGCTTATCCCCTATAAACTTGAACAGTATCTGTCCTTACATTAATGTTGTAAATATTTTTATATCATAAAGACCGATACTTTTAAGTCCCTTATTTTGCTGAAAATAGAGTTATATATTTTGTAACTAGCAGACCTGTAGTCCCAATGAACACACTGTAAACAGTAAGGTACTTCATGAACATTCATCTTAAAAATACCATCAACCTAAACTCAAATAGAGCTTTTTGTTTTCATTACTGTAGCTGGTCCTGTGAGATTTCTCCAGCACGAATATCTTGGCCGTTCAATGTCCATCTTGGTATGAAAAGCCTCTCCCAATGTACCTGATCTTTTTTCTGTTTTCATTTCCAGCACTTGGTGACTCAATTCTTAGGCAATACTGTGCACGCCTTACACATGCAGAGGTATTAAGGTGTACCAAGCTGCTTTAACCTATGGCATTCCTTTCCAATGTCTGGTACGCATTTTACACTTCGGCATGGTGGCGTAATGCTCACTACCGACAACCTTCTGCTGAATACTTAGTACTGCAAAATTGTTTGGTTGTCCCTTTAAAAGTCACACAGTGACCCGTTCATGTTTTCCGCTTGACAATCCATTATACGTACCTGTGTTGAATTAAGAAAAAACTTGCAGATTAATCACCAAACCATATCATCTAGCTGTAACTGGGTGCAAGAAATTGATCATTGCAGGTGAGAAATTTAGGAAATAATTAGTCTGTAGGTGAATAATATGCAAACAAAAAGAGTGATTCTCCAGTTTACTAATATCTTTGGCTAAACTGGATAAAAATTTTGGGTAGTCTTTTTCATATTTTACACCCTTCATTTTTTAATTGTGCCCATAAAATACATGCATAAGATGTCAATAGTCTCGAATAGTCTGGAACCTTTATCAAAGATTTGCTCAGTCGGAGGGACCGTATGCAGGTCTAAGCTTACAAAATTATCCCCCTTTTTGTAAAAGAAATGTTTGATTAACCAATCAAATCAGTAAAATAGATATAGATTAAAAAAGTATCGACATTGCTATTTTACCTTTTTCATTTATATAGGTAATATACGTAAGAACTCACCAGGCTGCTGACACCTATCATTTTCCTGGGGTAGCGCAGGGTGGGTGTAAGGACGACCATACCCCCACGAGAAAACTAAACATTCCGTCGGGATTACTTTAATGTGGAGGTAATCCCCGACCGCAACTAGTCGCCCAGACAGCTTACTTACATTTGCTGTCAAGAATTCCAATTTTTCGATAGAACTCGTATTTCTTCAACCATGTTCAAGAACTTCCAAATTTTCTGCAATAAAAAACCTGAAATTTCGTTTCGCTGGAAAAATATCCCACTTATTTTACCTCCTGCTTATGTCATCTTTTCAATTCACCTTTTTTTTTAAATTTTCTTGACATTTTTTTTCGGTCCTTTGTTTAATCAGCAGATACGGTGTACATTTTCGTTAAACGTAAATAGACTGGGGACAACTCCGAGAAAGCAACAGCTACTTGGGGGATGAGTTACCCCTTAACAAAAAATAAAAGAAGTACACAAGCTTAGTAGTAAAGCTGAGAAGATTCAGAAAGAGAATAACCACTAAACAAGCAATGACACAAAGATGGAAATAAACATAATTATGCCTTTGTTGCTCATTCGAATTTACATTATGTGATCAGTATGAGATGTTTTGAAGATACTTATACTACTAGAGCGAAGAAGTCTTTCAGGTAAGCTATTTCAATTTTTGGGTCCTAGAAAACAGAATTTAATACGAGACTACACAAATGCGTCAACTTTGGTGTTATTCAAAATTTTGCTGTGGGTCGACCCCCCCCCCCACACTCAAATGTTTTCGCTATCGTGATGTGAACTTGAACTTTGCTAACTTAACCAAAACTGCACTCCGACTGATCGCACTTCATATTAACGGACTATTCCATTCAGAATTTTGGCTGGCTGTGTGTGTCGGTACTTTGACTGCCAGGGAAAAGCAGTACCGTTTGATTTCATAATTACCTTCCAGAAAAGCCTTAAGCTTGATACATTAAAGCCAATGAAATGAAATTTCTCACATTGCCGAAATGTTAGAATTCTGGGTAACTTTGTATCGACAGAATGCCTGGTCTGTCGGTGCAGTTGCAGATGTTTTGTCGTCACATTTGCCTTTCTTCCTTTTTACCCCCATCCCAGATTTTTGACACGCTCGCCTCGTTAATGGAGGAAAGAAGCCAAAATGACACCTTGTTGTATTTCATTACCATACACAAATAATCACCTAGGATACAACTCTTTAAGGTAGGAGCTATGGTCTCTCTTTCTTCGCGAATTTTTGGTTAGTGTTTCTTTGGTTAGGAGCAAGTGATGTCAAATTATTGCTCCACTCAGGGAGCTGATGCTCCACTATTGCAACATTGCGCTTTGTACTTTGCAATGAATTACAGGGGTAAACATACGAAATCATGGGATCCACAAAGGGAAGAAGAAAGGCTGGCAGAGGAGCCACCCATTTACTCTACTAACAATTTAGCCATGGTGTGAGCAAATAACATTGTTGCAGTATATACGTTGTAATGTCAGTTGAAGAACGTCATCAGACAAATGAGTTGGTGGAAAACGCCAGATAATGCCGTTTTTACTTTTTTGAGTTTGTTTCTGATGTATACAAGTTAATTGTATCAAAATGCTAAATGATATGTTGGTGTCAATAACTATATACTTCTTTTTCTGTTTTTTCGAACAGCTTATTTTTAAATTTAAAACAGACACTGGTCTAAAAATGATGGATTTCAGTGGAATTGGTAAAAATGTCTGTTTAAAATATTAGCGGGGCCACTCGTTTGCTGTACTAACAATTTGGTCATGCAGAGTGTGTGCTAATAAATAATACTGTCGCCGTATACATCGTATGGTCAGCGGAGAAACGCTACCAGATTCGTTCTTCTAAAAAAAGGGGTAAATGAGTTGGTGGAAAACGTCAGATAATGCCGTTTTTACTCTTTTGAGTTTGCTCCTGATGTGAACAAATTAATTGTATCAAATGGCCAAATGATGTGTTGCTATCAATAACTATATACTTCCTTCTCTGTTTTACGGATTTGCTTGTTTTAAAATTTACATCAGATATTGGTCTGAAATGATGGAATTCACTGGAATTGGTAGAAATGTCTGTTTAAATTATTAGTTTTGGGGATCATTCATTGAGACACCGTTCATTTCGCTTTCCGTACAAACATTGTGGACCAATAAATCTACTGATGCACTTGTCTTCTCATTTGTTCTCAACGATAGTTTGAATTAAATTTTGTTGTTCTAACATTAAGACAAGCGTGTGGAAGACATGGTTTACTTGGAAAAATCTTCATTCTTCTCAGGTAACGGTACTTTTGAATATCTCGTTAGTGAGGGTTCCCTTCAGTATTTCTTCATAAAACTACTACCCACGAAAATTACTTCAGTTTTTGAACAAATGTATCCGAAAAGGCACTTTTTATATAGAGGTATGTTCATTAAAGTAATATGAACTCAAAAGCTCAGCCTCTTACCAATGATCTTCAAGTAGTAGCTTGACAGTGTCCTTCCAAGCAGTGAACAGTTGTATAACCCTTCGTCTTCAGTAGTCGCAGAGGACAAAGTAAGGGAATAATTTACAGGGGATATATTGACGTTGTTGAGATCATTCTTTCTGACTGCATTCAAACCACCGAAGAGTAAATCTTTTCCCTCGAAGGTCGTTCTCTGCCACACCCCTCTCTCAACTGCGTCTCGTAATAAGGTGCAATGAAGTGTAATATTTGTTCCAACTACAAGGCACTCTCTATTGGCATGGGTTTCAGCTTCATTCAAGTTTATTGCGTCCGCTAGAAAAGTGACCGTAAAAAGACAGTAATATTCAAACATTTACGAGTTTTGTGTCTGAAAACATGGCAAACAGAATTCCATGCTAACCTTTTACGCACGTTTCTGGCACAACGAATGTGCAGAGAAGTAAGGGAATCGCCGTAAAAAACATGTTGGTTGTAGACAGTTATTCTCTCTGACCAGGGAGCCAGCAGTGTTCACGAACAATTCCTTTTTACTAGTTCCTATGATTTCCGTAACAGGTAGTCACAGTTCCAAACCTTTCATTCTATGTTTGTTTTAATAATCTAAAACGAGAGTGAAAACAGCAGTCACATTCCTTTTGCAATGAATGGCTTATATAGCTAAGTTGATGCTTCAAATCTTTTTCGGTCACATATCATTTCAAACCTGTGTCTTTTAGGAAGGAGGAAGTTAAACAGAACTGATGAATTTAAACAAGCACAGAAATCCATTTCTACACACTAACGCGCTTTCACTTCAGCCTGTATGCTGCTGGGCAATAGAGCTGTATCCAAGTATTATTTCACTTAACAATGTACAGACACACATGAACACTTAAAAATTTTTATTTTCGTTTCAGTTTGTCTTGTTGTTTACTACTTCTTCAAAACTTTATCCAGATAATTAAAAAAGACTTACGCTGCAATATGATGATGTCCCTCAATCATTCAATTTCCGAAAATAGGGCAGGGAAGCTCCATTGCCCCCTTCAAACTGTTGTGTGTTAACCTTATTCCCCCAGGAAAGTCTTCCTGTACTTTTTGTGTGATGATGGGTAACTTCACACGTGTAATTCTCTTTCTACCATTTTTCAAAGCCTGTTCCATTCTTTAGGGATATAGGCTCAACAAATTTCTAGATCTATCAATTAACAATAAACAAGAGCTCTGCTACACTTTGCGTGCTGTTATGATTCACAGATAATCTGCACATGTGATAAGACAATTTAACGAGATATGTTCCTAATTTACCGTTGTGTTATTCATAATTTCCATTGCACTACATCCTTCGTCACCAGCTAGCAATACTAATTGGCCACATTTGTAGGGTGGGAAGAGGACGTCATTCGTGTGTCACGCATAAGGGTAAGATAATTTTAGGGAGTAGGGTGGGGTTCAGTTTGGTAGGTGTGAGGTTAGGGTATAGAAGGGTAAAGAAACAGTTTAGAGGTCAGATTTATTTTAAGTCAGTTTATGGGTAAGGATGATTAAGTGGCTGTGTGAATAAAGCAGTCAATGAGCGAATGCGCACTCCTCACATTTAGTTCGCGTTACGAAGAAGACGCCGTCTTCCTAGTAGTATGTTAATGGACGGTGTTAGACGGACAGCACAGAGTCAGATGAACTACACTCTAAAACGTGCTCTTCACTTGTTACTGAATAGAAATCTATTCAAATATTTGAATATTTTCTATTCAATACCCATTTGAAGAGATTCGGTTCAAATCTTACTAGGATGTTTTTAGAGTGTAGGTACCCATATCGAAGTACATGTGCATAAAGGGATTTACAGGCTGGGAAGTTCAAATATGGTAGTCTGCCGTTGACCATCTGTTGCTTGTAGGCCTGTCTGCCATTTTCCAAACGGGCTGCTATGTCTTGGCAAGCAGGATAAGTTCTGAGGATGAAAGTTTCATAGAACCTCTTATCAACACTTTTAAGGTGTCATATAAAAGAAAACAAAATATTCTATCAAATGACACAACATTTAAGGGGCTTCGTGGTGAATTCAATTACATTTTTCTGTTTTAAGTGTGATTTTTGACCATTTTTCTCCGAAAGATGAATTGCATTAATTTACATATTACCCTATATTTAAAAATTCTTTGTCAGTGATGAATTTTAATTTTCCAGAAAATTGTCCATATGTATGGTTAATATTATGTGAAAAGATAAGTTTATTGTTTACAGAACAAGAAAGTTACAGTATTTCAAAGTTAACACTTCGAAAGTAGCGGATACTGTATTTTGTAATTTACATATAGTTTCTCCCCTTATTCTCACCTTGCATCAGCTCAGGTATTACAAATGATTAGACCTGCCTACTGAAAGAGTTGTGCCCTTTGTGTTAAAAACAAAACATTTAACATTGATTCTAATATATGTTAGTGTTGATTTCCACACATCTGGCAGCTAGTATGAAAATGGCCACCACCGGTCAATGCACTCTTGGACCATTTTCCCTTCATATTTCAGCAATAGATGCTTATTTCCGAAAAGAAAGGCTTTGGTGATTGGTCACATAGCACCACAGGAAATACCCTACAGAACAACTTCACTCTTTACCTATACACACTGAATCTATTTCAAGGTGGCGTCAATGCACTTTTAATCATTGCCCTCTTTTCTCTCTTTGTGTGAGAATGTTTAATTAAGAAAGCAATGGCCATTTGTTACATAGTAAAATGTAGTTTTAACTTGAGTATACATATCGCAACTATTTCCAGATGGTGTTTTGAGATCATCCGACTTAACCAGTTAACCATATCCCCTCCTTGGTTTCTCAGCATTACCCCCATAGTCGTGGTAGTACTAACCAAACCAAGTACGAACCTGACTCTCAGATACTTTCTTAGTGTTTGAAGGGAATTATTGGGCAATGAAATAATAAAACCTGCACAATATAGCCAAAATGAATTCCACTCTTCACTTACATATTTTGCTTCTGTTCCAAGTAGTCGGCTGAGGTCGATGCACTTTTTCGACCCCCACTATTTCTCTCTTTGTGTGGAAAGGACCACTCGTCATATAGTTCAGTGAATGCAGTGTACAACATGTATAAACTTTCTTGTAGTACATATTTTATCTATTCAGAGATGGTGTCTAGAGGGCAAATGAATGTTTAAAGAAAAACCTTTGGTGAAACTAGAAATAACTGAACAGGAAGATTTCACTGTTTTCTATTCTTATCATCACTTCAAAATACCACATCTACAATAGGAAGAAGTTCAAACATAGGGGACAAACTGCTTATCATAATTTAGAAAAACCAAATCGGCCGCCAAAAATGGCGGTTATTATGTCATCACTTGTGTTTTAACTCTTTATTATGAAAATTCCTTAATTTAAAAGGCATATAACTGACTTTAAACTAGCCTTCATAATGTGTTGTCTTAAGATCTCATTTTTGTTACTTTAAAAGTCAAAGGTAGAATATTCCATTGTCTATAGAGGAAGCGCGTTGACGTTATAGTACACGGTTTTGTCGGTCATTTTGAACAGCAGAAAAAGGAACTGCGACCTACTCAAGTAATACAGCTATTGCTTATTTCTTCCTTTGTCTTTCCAAATCTTGAATTACTTTAAGGGAAACTTTCTGCTTCTGCTCTTGGAGACATTTGCAACAAATGGTAAGCACTTAGTAATATTTTTGGCAAAAAAGTACACCAGCGAGGTTAAAGGCACTTTTTAAACCAGCTTGCTTGGTAAGTAAATGTAATAAGGGCGATTTTTTCCGTCCAGATAAATTAGTCACGTGGTACGTTCTCTTTTGACACCTTCGATGATAGAGCACGAGGGCTCATATTTTTGGAAAGATCCCTTTGCCGACTTAAGCTTGTGCTTATGCTGTAATATTTCTTGGATTGAATCGTTTTCCCACCTTGTCGCATGTTACTCAATTTACTATTACCAAATTCATCTGGGGTGCATTGAGAACACTCCATCTTAGGGCCTTGTGGAGCCTGGTGAAACCCTTGACCCGGTCCACGAGACAATTCACTATCGCAGTTTAATTAAATCATTGATATTATCATAGGCGTACGGGACTCTTCCAATTCGGGGGGCAGAAAATTTCTGTCCGAATCTCAAAAAAGTTGCCCAAAGTCAAGGACGTGCATCCATCTCCAAAGAGGGAGGGATTTTCATCATATGCGAATCGCCGTCCTTGGGGATGGGTCTAAGGGGAAAATTTTTGCTCACGTAAGGTGGGATGGATGCAAAATGGTGCTACATTTATTGCTTAATTTGAGTTGGGTATTTCCAAGAATTTCTACTTTTTAGGAAATCTTTTCATCTTGCTTGTTTAAGTGACTTTTTTACTCAGTTCTTGGGGTGAATCAGAACCACACTGCGCGAAGTAAGTGAACAGTAAAATGTTAGACTACGTATAACATTAGCAAGTTTACTCATATCTTATGAAATTTGGATATGGAAGTAAGATTAGGAATGTGCATATCAGAGCCTTTTCGAAAGTCTCAGAGAGGTGATACTGGCACGTAACTACACCCGAAGCGCGCCAAAATTTTTGCACTTTTTTTCGGGGAATTCGATCAAAAAATCGGGAATTCAGTAGAAATTTGGGCAGTCTTTTCACTTTTTCTTCATCTCTGCCTAAGTTTCCCCTATTCTGTGCCCGAATTTTGGTCAATTTTTTGCCCGAATTTTCGACCTCAGAAAATTTTGGGGGCAGTCTTCCCCCCTGCCCCCAGCCTCGTACGCCTATGGATATTATTGATTTTTTGCCGAAGGCAGGCAAGTAATCTATGCGATGGTGATGTCTTGTGTGTATGTAGGTTTGTGTGTATGTGACGCTTAGCTTGTAAACACGATATCTCAAGATAGCAACGACCAACACTTTTCATATTTGGTATATAGATTTGTCATGTTGAGAGAAAGAACCTTACTGTTTTGGTGGAGGTCAAAGGTCATTTGAAGTCACCAGAGGTCAAAAACAGAAGACCTTGTAAACACGATATCTCGAGATAGCAATGACTGACACTTTTCATATTTGGTATAAAGATTTGTCATGTTGAGAGGAAGAGCCCTATTGTTTTTGGTAGAGGTCAAAGGTTATTTGAGGTCACCGGAGGTCAAAGAGCAAAATTTCCCAAGAATTCCCAAGATTGTTATCTGGGGTCACCAGAGATCAAAAAGCAATATTTCCCAAGAATTCCCAAGGTCATCCCATGGCATCACCAGAGATCAAAAAGCAAAATTTCCCAAGAATTCGCAAGGTGGTCATCTGGGGTTACCAGAGGTCAAAAAGCAAAATGTCTCAAGGATTCCCAAGGTCATCCCATGGCATCACCGGAGGTCAAAAAGCAAAATTTCCCAAGAATTCCCAAGATTGTTATCTGGGTCACCAGAGGTCGAAAAGCAAATTTCCCAAGAATTTCCCGAAATCATCATCTGGGGTCACCAGAGATCAAAAAGCAATATTTCCCAAGAATTCCCAAGGTGGTCATCTGGGGTTACCAGAGGTCAAAAGCAAAATGTCTCAAGGATTCCCAAGGTCAATCCCTTGGCATCACCGGAGGTCAAAAAGCAAAATTTCCCAAGAATTCCCAAGATTGTTATCTGGGGTCACCAGAGGTCGAAAAGCAAAATTTCTCAATAATTTCTAAGATGGTTATATGGGGTCACCAGAGGTGAAAAAGCAAAATTTCCCAAGAATTCCCAAGATGGTCATCTGGGGATCACCAGAGGTCAAAAAAGCAAATTTCCCAAGAAATTCCCGAAATCACCATCTGGGGTCACCAGAGGTCAAAAAGCAAAATTTCCCAAGAATTCCCAAGATTGTTATCTGGGGTCACCAGATGTCAAAAAGCAAAATTTCTCAAGAATTCCCAAAATGGTTATCTTGGGTCTCCAGAGGTCAAAGTTGACCTAAGATCACCAGAGGAAAAATTGCAAAAAACCTATTATTATACAAGGTGTCTGCTTAGATATCATTACACAAAAGACAGGCCAGAGGTTATCTAAGAAAATCTCAACATTTCCTACGGCAGGGAATCACAACACCTTTTGGCTTTTTGGTAAAAAATATAAAGTTTGTCGCAAGCCATCTCCGAGACAGTACGCAGTTACAATTTCCAACAAAGACCAGTCGAGAGCAAACCCCTACAATACGAACCCTTTTGACATGCTTCGCCCGCTGTGGAGTTTCTCGGTTGATTTTCGTTTATGATATGCTTTTATTCAGTAAATAGTAAATAAACAGCACGTAAGGTGCTTTCATGTAGTAAACAGTAAATAGAAGGTCTAAATAAACGGCACTGCAATTGGTCTGTGCAAAGTAAACAGGTCGCAACTACCTTTGGTGGTAGCTTAAGGTTTTCGCCTGCAGTGACATATAGCCGATAGGACTTTTCTTGGAAAGAATAAATGTCTTCCACATCCCCTAGTACCCTAGATATTCTTATTCTTCTGTTTTTTTTTTTTTTTTTCATTTATTTTAATTTTAGAAAATTTCATCCTCAATCGCATAGTTATTCTTTTTTATATAGCACGATACAAGTACGCAAACAATTTATCCCCAAACGAAGCAGTTTAAATTTTTGCTCACCATCAATACAGATTTTCCAACCCTTTTCCTCAATTTATCAGTACCGTACTGATACGGTACAGGCTGTGCCAGTGGCTGATTAACATCGCTGGCAGCGGCTCATGAAGAAACAGTGTTCATATTTTCACTCGCTTAAATGGTAAGTCCTAGTGCACAAACGCACCGTAGGAGGTACAGGATAGTAATTGCACCATGTTGCATTAAAGCTACTTTTAAGTGTAATAATTTCATCCTTACAAATTTCTTCCCAAAGATAATCTACTTGAAGTTCCATGTAGGCATTGATAGGAAAAGTTCCCCCAATACGGATTATACTACAGCTGTACCGAAACGCTAATTTACCTTTCTTTTAGAAGTGTTACAAATTTCTACACCATGAGATATCAAAGTGAAGGACGTTTTAGATGCACTTAAAAGGCCTAGAAAGTGCCGGCCATTTCCTACAATCTGGGAGCCATTGTCAGAGATGCACTGCGCGTCAACTTACGATTGTGCTCCCCTTTGAAGCAGGCCCGTAGCCAGGATAACCAGTTTGGGGGGCACAGCGATGTTGGAGTTTCGCCGGCCTGGGGGGTCTAAGGGGAGGAGGTGTTCCCCTCCCCTTTGAAAATTCTTGCCTACTTCAACATCTCTAGCTGCAAAATGGTGCGAGATTTTCCATATTTTCTTCCTATAGTTGTATTCCAAAAAGGGTGGTCTCGTAATAATTTTTGCCTCCTTCAGTACAAGACCTTTTATTGAAAAATTTTGGTGGGGAACGTGCCACCTCTTACCCCCGTGGCTACGTGCCTGCTTTGAAGTTGTGTCACAAACCCGTTCATGAGGCCACAGACCATAAAGTTTCTTTCCATCCCCACAATTTAAAATGCCTTTCTATGCCCATGAATCATGAGAAGTTGTTCTCACAGAAGACACAGTCGTACAAAGCAATAAAATACCCATCAGCCTAAAATCTATCTATCATAAGACAAACCTCATAAAGGAGGTGTTCCCTAGCTGTACCTACTCCCCCAATTGAGTTGTATTGACGTACTAGATCGTTTTACAAATATTCCATTTTATTATACCAAGTCACTGCTAACCACAGAGTTCTGTGGTGCCAACTCTCTTGACGGCAGGGAGTAAGTTTTATAGTTGTCGAACAGGTGTTAAGTTATTGTGATTTATTGCTTACTTTTCTTCTATCATTTAAAATGTTCTGGGGGTTTGAATTTGACAAAAATTAGATCGAGGAAGGTGTAAATTTTCCATAGAATCTGATTTTGTCAATAATATTATTGACAAATGTGTTCTTTTGAAGAAACCCCTGTGTCATAATATACCCAGTACCAGTCAACCTTGAGAAGGCCATAAAATTAAGTGGCAGTGAAGGGCATATCCTCCCTATTCATTGCCAGACTTTTCCTATTCATTGCCAACTCTTATGACCGTCAGTTCTGTGGGATCATCTTGACATGATCTTTATTTTTACTGTATACTTTTCCACGATAGAAGGGACTGGGACTCGAACTCGAACACACAAACACCAGTAACTCGAACTCGGTAGGTGAGGACTAGGACTCGGAAAATGGAGACTCAACTACAGCACTGTCCTATACCTACATCCTCCTTTACCACCCACAACCCCAATGAACCATCAAATCAATCTTTCATTGGCACAAATCCAAGCACAAATCAGAGGACAATCCACGAAGCTGCATAGCTCCTCTCTAGTACGCATTTCATTCAACGTGACGGCAGTAGTTTATATCAACTCACACCACTAATAATCCTGACACATATGGATTAACATATTCTCTAGTGCTGCGAAGACATTTTTCGCTCGATTCACCTGTGCAAACATTCCCAAGGCCTGCAGTTCTTAATTCAGTCCACCGTTTGCTGATTCAGTATTGTAGTCTTTCATGCAGGAGCAGTTGAGGGGACATATGGGGGGGGGGGGAGCCAGGGTCAATGTCGTCATTGACCCTGATAAAATCGAATAAAGAAAACGCCCATTGCCAGGAGTTCTGACATAGGGGGCTCCGGTACCGCGAAGGCGGGCACCGGAAATATGGGCGGCTATCAAGGGAGAACAGGGCGGACATGTCAATAGGTTGAGCCAGTTTTCATTCGAAACGTGTGCAAACATAATCATTGTAGAAAAATTTACTTCTTGTATTTGCAACACAAGCTGGGAGGAAGTCTATTCCACTAATGACCCCAATACAGCATATAACTGTTTTCTTGATATACTTTGCAGACGTTATGATTCTTACTTCCCCTTTGTGCAAATTGGTTGTAACAAGAAAAGAAGGAAAGACTAGATGACTGCAGGTATTATGAATTCAATCAAGCGTAGAAACAACATAAACAGAAAGCTTTTGAAGTCTACAACGGATGAAAGTAAGTCACATTTTTAAAATTATCCTAACAAACTGAACTGCAATATACGCATTGTTAAAAGGAATTACCATCATGAATTATTCAACCACTGCAATAACGATATTCATTTTTTTCATTCATTTATTTGTTTTTTGTTTTTCCACGTTATCAAAATTATACAGACTGAAGTATCAAACAAAAGAATATGTGGACGGAAGTGAACTTTAAACCCTTGTGGGCTTAACAAAGAAGATCACTCCCTTAAAAAAAGAGAGCGTAATTAGAAAAAGCAAAAAAACCAGTGCCTTATTATACCATTCCCATTTACTTCATCCCTTACCATCCCTTCCCTACCCCCTACCCCCACCCCGCAGTATGAATGATAAACAATAACACCCTATCGGTTATACTGATAACAGTAAACGTACATTAAACATAAGAACTTTTCCGTTCAATATAGACGAATGTAAAAATTCTGAAGGCATTTTCTGAAAGCAGCAACAGATTGTCTTTTATGACAACCATTCGGTAGAGAATTCCACAGAGAAATAGATCTATACCTAAGACTTAGCTGACTGCGAGATTTACGATACAAAGAATTACGAAGTTT
>WURT03488585.1:0-21903 GCA_009936505.3 Holothuria glaberrima | reverse complement strand
GTAAATCTGTTACCGTTGGGGCCCAAAATGTTGATGAGGGTGTCTTTGCCAACTACTGGGCATGTGTTACATCTACTAATCGCAGTAGATGTAACACATCTCGGAAGTATTGTTTAGAAAGTAATCGCAAATGAAGGGTTGTGTGTCAGTAACTAACAAACTAATCTCGACTACTCTGTTCTGGGAAGCCATTATCTTTTGAAGAAATCCAGGATGTCGGGAAGATAGAAGTTACTTCTATCTTCCCGACATCCTGGATTTCTTCAACATTATTTTCTGCCAAGTGAAATACACACCAACAGTGTCCGATATTGTAAAATAAAAGCCTTTTGTAATGTGATGCAACTCAACCTGTCTGCTAGTCGAGAATGAGTTGCACTTGCACTATTCAAGATCGTTGCGTCGGAGCACAGTCGGATTGTAGGTTAAAATTAACTGTGGGCAAAACACTGTCGACTATAGGTGGATACAAATGTATGAGTGACGCATGAAAGGGCATGGTGGGGCGGAGAACAATGTAACCGTCATCTGATTTCGCAAACGCTTCTTTATTAGCCAATTTATAAAAATGGTCGCGATTGGGTCGACCGTCAGCTGAACACTGCCATGACCTTAGGCTACTCAACTAGGACGTCCCCTCCTTCCCAGACTTGTTCGCACATGGCTTAGTTAACAGTAATCAGTCATTTGATCATCTTAAAGCCATCTTCCCCTAGTTCCCGGACTGCCCATACGTCTAACCGAAAATTATATGGCTTTCAGATTGGTCGGTTTCCTCGGTCCAGGACACTCCGAATATAATTTATGATACTCAGCTGGTTCAGCGAAATGTCGAAGGCTGATCTCGTTAGTCGTAAAAGTGACTTCAAGTCACTACATGCATGCCGTGATATGACGTATTCAGCGTACATGGGGAAACGAGGAACCTCAGACGTCGAGTCGTAGGCTTCACTAACAGGCCCGTAGTGAAAGGGGAGGGAGAGGCGATAGGGCACGGTCCACTCTAGAAAAATTTCCACCCCCAAGATAAATAGAGAACAAAGACTTACATTACCTTCACGTGTCTTCCCCGGGAAAAAGTATTTCGTCCCACCCCGTGAAAGATGTATTGCACCCCTTCAGTAGCAAGTCTGCGCCCATGGCCGTACGGGACTGTTTTTCTCAGGGAGGGCGGTGATTTTTGCCCGACTCCAGACCTCATACCCTACCGAGGTATATCCTAAAATTTAATTGTCCAATTTTCAAAACAAAATATCTGCCCGATTTAGTCAGGCTGGCCCGTACGGCCATGCCTGCGCCATAACTGCATCTATGCACCGGCCTCGACCAGTTAGAACAGTTTCCGTGACATACAACGTACAGGGTACATACCTTGTCTTCCTGGATTGTGCATCACACACCAGCTGCATGCAGGCTACTAGCAATTGCCACGTCAAAGACTTATCCCAAAAATTCGTGTTATAGCGCTCGTTTATTCTACCTTACTGCGCATTTCTACCATTACCTGTGGGTTACGCGCGAGTAAGCCCGGGAGTGTAATCGAACAAGCTTAATTTGTATGACTATATTTTTATATAGACATAGTGCAGGAAGCTGACGAACTAAACGTCCGGAAGCTTACGGTATACACGTGGCTACAAGAACAACTTATCTGTACGTACGTATTATTTCGTTTAAACGAAATGATTATTTCGTTTCAACGAAATATTTCGAAAAACGAAAAAATATTTGGTTTAAACGAAATATTTTTTCGTGCATGTCCCTTTAGGGGCTCCGTACTCAACCACAAAGTAGGCCAATTTTAGTCTGATAAAGAGAAACCAATGGAACGTCTGCTACAAACAGTTCACTGTCAAACAACTCACCCTACTAACAAGCTATTGCAGACAGGCAGAGGAGTGGTTGGAACATGCATGGAAGTACTACTTCCAACGTAGTACTTTTATGGTTGGACGTATGGTTACAGCAGTCATTCACTTCGTCAAAATGTTGTGTATCGCCAACATGCATAATTTTTACCCAGAAAAATTGTGAGTCTATAGATTACGTTCAACTTACTTATGTATCATCATATTCAGCAGATTCTTAGAAATAAACATTTCAGAGTAGGTATACGGAGCTTTTAAAGTCGAGAAAGTCACATAATACCTCAACATCTGCATGACACCTTAAAAGCTCCGTAGGTATAGCACTGCAGTAGAACTGGCATCACAAGTGATAGCTTTTCATTGACATTTCTCTACGTAGGGGACAAGAAATCTAGGTCTGTATCTAGGTCTGTGGTTACGGGCCTGGTTGGTTCGAACGTGACCAACCAGGACCCGCACAAGTTTGAAGTTAGATATTTTGGCATGATTAGGTTTGTGTTGTCCAGTTCAAAGTTCACTTTCCGTGCAAATAGTACTTCGTAAAGTCGAGACCGTCAAAGTCGTGTTGATCAGACACGAGAAGAGGACCTGAAGGTGAAACGAATTAAAAGCAGAATGAAAAGCAGCAAAAACACAAGACTCCAAAGCAGGAGGTAAGCTGCGCTAAGGTTGAAGATACCTACCAAAGAAGTTTGCCTAATCATTTTTGGATTTTAATCCTCTCATGCTCCGAGGAGACGTACGTACTTGCACAGCATCTTGGTATGATTTAATTAAGTAAGAATTCACTGAATTGGCTCTTGCTAAAATTTAGCAGTGTTGTAACGAGTCACCCTTAGGCCGAGTCACAAGTCAAGTCAAGTCAACAGTGGTCTCAAGTCAAGTCATTCGGCACATTGCTCAAGTCAAGTCAAGCACATTTTCAAGTCAAGCCAAAACCCAAGTCAAGTCAAGTCAAACATATTGATAGAGTAAACTAGAATCAGTTGCTGGTGTCTACGTAGGCCTACAAGTTAATTCGCGTCACACTATCACAGAATCATCGATTTGTTTGTTTGTTTGCTTGTTTGTTTATTTGTTTGTTTGTTCAGTTTATTTCCAAATAGCATGTAATTACAACATCAGCATAAAGAGTAGCAACAAAGAAAAGAAAAGTGCAATTTACGATGATGCAAAACAGAAACACGAAATGGGGAAGGAGACACTTGTTCAGAAAAACTTAATGTGAATCTCTCCCCCAAAACAATTATAAAAATAATTAATTTTCAGAGCAACATATCTCTATCAAGATAATTCAAATAAAATTGCAGTGCAAAGCTTTGAGCTGATCATATCTTTACAAATTGTCATTATTTGTTGATAATCTCCCTATTTTGTTACTGGCAAGAGGTGTTATCTAAGAGAATGGGGATGACATTATGTGCTCTTTGATAATTTTTGTCTTTGTGAGGTGGCTTCAATGCAAAGGGACGGGTGCTATCTTTGGTAAAGCTTGGTAAAGTGTTAAATTGGTTATATGTTTAGTAATCTTAGCTTCATTATTAATTTGTTCTATTTTGGTAGGGTGTAAATGAAGGGGACATTGCCTCAGGGGAAGGATGACACCTCTACTCTTTGAGAAAATGTTCTTGTTCTAAGTTTTCCTAGATTTAAAATGGTGTTACCTTTGGTAAAGCTTTGTACTGATAATATGATCTGAAATTTCAATTATTTATTGAGTTTTTCGGCTGTGACATCGTATCCCAACAAGGCTGGTATACCCAGTGCGGGCTTTGCCCTAGATCTCTTAGTACGTCACTGGGGAACCACCATCGGTTTGCCCGTATCCGCAAGAAAAGGCTCGACAAGTTTCCCATGTGAGGGAAATGACACATTTTAGACCTTAAAGTTGCATCTAAACTTTCCTTACTTTTAGATTTCACGCTTTAGAAAGAAAAAGCTAAGTTATCATTTAAAGGAAAAATGCAGTCACCCCAATTTGAATGAGGGTACCTGGGTATCCTGTTTCATGAATAGCTTTTGAGGATCATGTTACAATATGCTTCTCACTGAGTTGTGAAATTCACGTATATGGTAAATCTTTGGTTTACCTTGAATATGCAATGTTCGTGTTCTAACATATCACGAAAGATACTTGAAGTTAAATAAGAGGACATTTGTAAGATTTAGCTTTTGTCTTTAAACAAGCTTGCAGTGACTGCCGGCCCTTTAAATTAAAAATATTCTTTGTCAGCTCATTGAGTTTTATATAGCAAATAACTGTGGGTAATCATTATGATATTTTTTTAGCCAGCGTATATGCTGGTGTCTTCAAGTAGTACATCTTTTAGGAGGAAGATGATGCAGTCATCAGGAGGAGAAATCCGCACATGAACGCATCTACGGAGGGGTCCGGGGACCTCCCCGGGAAAATTTGGGAAAGGGAACCCCTATATGCGATTTTCTAGGTTTTGGATACCTTGAAATCGTAAGACAGTGAAATTGTCAGCATTTCAGTATTTTCTCAGGTAGGCCAACTGCCACGTACGAGTTGGAAATCTCGGGGGCAGTTTCCCTTCTACTACCACAGGCCACGGCCCTGACCTATCACTTACTGCAATCTTTTTCTATCGTAAGCCACAGATACATTGTTTTCGCATAACTTAACATGCAATTTGCCATGAGTACCCTGTACATACCAGCACATTTTGGACCTAAAATCTTACTTTACTACCATGACTTTTCTTCTCCAGATCTTACAGGTGCATTACAGTTGTTTTTGATCCCTGAGAGCTTTTTGAAAGGGTCAAAAACTTGAAGCGAAGGATTAACAACTTTTTTTGCACCGTATATAGTATTTACTGCATGACTGCAAGGAACAGTATGCTAATAAGCTACATTGCTACTACGTCTGTATGGAATGTTTGCAGAGGCAATTGCCATGTGTATGTATAAGAGCTACAGTAATCAAACGTTCTGTGTGGTGTCACAATGTTACGCACACGGCATTCTGATAATTGATTTCAATAATTATTCCAACCGCGTGTTTGGTCTAGTGGTAGAGCATCCGCCTCTCACGCGGGAGGCCCGGGTTCGAGTCCCAGGTCGAGTCATACCAAAGACTTTAAAAATGGAACCTTCTGCCGTTGTTCGTGATGCTCCGCATAAGCAATGGAGTAAGGGAAAACAAGCCAGTGAGCCACGACTGGAAAAAAGGTCGTGGCCGGCTCGACTTGAACCAATTGGTTGGAAACTGGGCCGTTAAACCTCATCTCACTAACTAAATCAATAATCATTCCGAACGCTACACTAAATTTAACAAAGTGGCAAAGTTTATGAATTTATTTCAAATTTTGGGAACTTTTTAGAGATTTAAAATGATAAAAAACACCTGCAATATAAGTGTAATATTTGGAAATGAAAATTTATAGCACTTAGTTAGGTAATAAGGTCCTAGCTTTGCTATAAGAAGAATCAATTTCGACCAGGACTGTGTTGGTCGAAGAACCCGGATTTCCAATGTAATCGTAAGGACCGTGTATAGGGAGCAATCAGCGACCGGCTATACAAGTGCCTTTACGGAGGACTAAACCAGTCCCATCAGATTTGCACAAGCATTTTATTTGAATACTTCTTAATGCGGAGACTACAAAATTACGCTCTATTACAGAGAGAGTAAATGAACGGACTCGTGTATTTTAATAACTCATTTAAAATATGCACAGAGGGATAAAAATCCGGTACATCGAATGATCAGATCGAAAATCATCCAGATGGCAACCATGTTTGTGCATTGTGTGCAATACATGTTGCTTTTTGATCGAAACCACTGAGATCGGCGATTGTAATGGTAGATCGGTGATTGTAATGGTCCTTGTCAATCAACGAATCACTTGGGTGCTATGGAACGCCAAAAGGGCCACAGAATGTCCAAGTCTATTCAGATAATCTGCTGTCTGCGCGGATATTTTGCCGTCTGTCTAGGTACTTTGACGCCTCTTGGAATACTTTGTTTCAGGTATATTGCATCCTAGAAATGTATTTCGTGGTCAAACATCACGTTTTGTCGTTTAAACGGGTCTCAGGTTATATGACGTCTTCAAGTATTTTGCCTTCTCAAGTATTTCGTCGTTTCCAGTTACATCGATGAATTCATTAGGGAGTAATGAATATGCACGACCTTAAAGGGTATAACTGGAAAAACATATCAACTCCTTTCGCCACATGTAGAGCAGTGTGTGCTACTAGAACTTCGACTGTTTATATCTAAACATCGATGACTCACCCTAAGCTGTCCTTGGCGAATGAAATTCCTGTGAGTGTGTGCGGAGCTTGACCGCACTTTGCGTTGTATGCACTTATTGTGTACTAGCTACGCGCGGAGCGGACTGTTTGCTCAAATTCCCTGCTTCCCAACTGAGCGAGAAATATATGCCGTACAGCCTGCTACGTAGAAAGGGCTTACAAGGAGAAAGAAGAAAATGCTAGAAATGTAACACAGATTCTCATTCGATATCTCCCTAGTCCAATGAAGGAAAAGAACCAACGGGAATGCAGTTTATATGGATAGTAAGAAGAATTTGTTATCTTTCTAATTCTACAAGAGAAAACTAGCAGGAAATCGGTTAAAGGTGTTAAAGGAACTCTTCAGGCTCTGACGTATAGGTAAACACTGTGGCAAATCACGTTACCTACAAAATTGCAAAAATTAAAGCAGTAGACTTCTTTAAACCCTGAGTCTGACTGAGAACGGCAAATCTAGGTTGTGAGTCTGGTATCATTGGAAAGAAAACAAAAATATCTTCCAAAAGGCGGGAGAGACAAATTGATAGAACGGTCGGAGATAAACGCATCAATCTGGAATGAGCTGCTATGTGGTAAATGGCTATACATGTGTGGTGGAAAGGTTATGTGAGCCGTCTTGCTGCATGGGAAAGAGCGTTGGGGAATTGATATGTTTGGCAAAAAAATGAACCTGATATAACAAATTGCCGTATATTAAGAATGACGGCCTATCACTGAAATTGTATGAGAAATCCAGACCCATACTTCGCTGTTTTAGATGATTCATTTCTTCTCATACATATCGGTGCCGTGTAGGCGGAATTCTTGGAGTGAATGTGGGCGGGGATGATGATCCCCCCTCTTTTTGACAAGAGGGGTATGGCCTTCAAGTTCACATCCCCCACCAAGGTTTTAAATGAAAATACGAAATAGTACGCTCTATATTTCTATATATTTGGTAATCAAATTGTTTACTTACAGTGAACAGTGCGGCATAAAGTAAACCATAATTAAATTAACTTATACGACTTCAAAAATGTTTTTTCGAGGCGCTTTTTGGGCATTCATGCATTGCAGTCTTCAAGTTATTACGTCAGCTTGAGTGAGATCTTTTCCAACGCCCCATACAACTCAGAACTCTTGGACCAGCGTATTTAAGGGGAATTGAGCCCGTGACCGGTTTTACCTAGGAAGGATACTGGAACAACACAAGTTACCGTCTACTTAAGGGGGGAAATTTGAATGGAAGAAGAAAGGGATGAAGAATAGGCTAGTCATTTTTATGTAACGTGGATAAATTTTATACTGCAGGATGGACAACATTCTGAATTGCCCTAAAATGCTATTTTTGGTGCACATCGAGCGCTCCCACCTTAATTAAATAATTGCACCATGCCAGTTCCTTTAGGACAGCTCTGAGTAGTATTCTCTCAATGCCTTTAAGAAGGCAAAATCGAAAAGATTTCCTTGTTATTTCAAGGTTTGATAGCTACGGGAACATTGACACAGGCCTACATAGCAACCAGAGAGATATATACAGCACATAGCAAAATCCTCTCATCTCCTCAAAAGGATAACAAAGGAAACGGCAATTCACTAATAAGTACTGCAAACTTGAAAGCAAAAATTCTCACCAAAGTACTTAAATAGGAATTCATTCACACAGAGAAATACACCATCGTCACCCATTCATATAATGAACAACAAACCCTCCTCACCCGAGTGACTCCAAGCATTTTTGCCAATAACAGTACTGACAGACCTTACATTGTCTACATTGTTTCTACGAAAATCTCACCTTGCCTACCAGAAGGCAAAAATCTAAAAGATTGCCTTGTGAATCAAGGTTGGAGAGTAACGGAAAAACAACGAGATATACTTCCTATTTGCTCCACTGACAGTAATTATGAATATTTAAACCCATACCTCGTAAGACGGCCGCTACTGATGAAGTTGCTGCCATATCAAATATGAGCGAGACAACAGAAACGGTTGTAGCTTAATTGGTCATAAGAACCAAATTTCCAAAATATTCACACATGGCAATTTTTCGCATGAAACCACGAATGAAGATTTAAGGCCTTTCCTAAAAAATGTGCTAGGTTCACCGACTGAGTGTAACGTCAGATAGTGGCACCGCCTGCCCTTCTCACACATGCATCTCCTTCCCACCCAAATCAACTTGCACCATTAAATCCATTGGCCACAGGAGTGGCATTAAGGGGGCGCCCCTCCCCGGTGGCGGGGCCATGCCCCCCCCCCCGTCGCGACAGGCTGTCCCCCGTCGGGGAAATTATTTTTTTGTCGGGGAAACTTAATCCGTACACGATAAAATATGTAATCCCAACGACCTTCAGTCGCCCCGACGATCTACATGATTTTGCTCATAGGAAGGGCAGATTTTTCAATAGGCCTAAAGATCTCAAATTTTTCACTTTTCTTAAAAAACCCAAATTTTTCACATTTTCATCCATAAAAATCCATTTTTTAAAAATTTTCTTCAATAAAACTCCCAAATTTTTTTTCAATTCTTTTGTGAAAAAAGGTAACCTTTTTGGCGCGCTTCGTGAGCAAAAATTTTACTTTTCCCATTCTTTTGACGTTTTTTGGAGCTTCGGGTTGCTGGCCCCCGTCGGGGAGCTCCCCCCCCCCGTCGGGCAAATTCTGGCATCACCCCTGATTGGCCATTGGAACAAATGTAATTTTAATGTTTTTTGAAGCACAAAGTAAATGCCATTTTCAGAAAGAGAAAGGACTTAAACCCCAGGAAGAGCTCCCAACGTTCCCATTCACCTTCTAAACTATGTGGTTTATTCATTTGGAGTCTGGAATCCTCCCCTTTGATAAAATTCTGTAGCAAGCTGCAAGTCTTGTAAGTGTCACGGATTCGAGCCTGGTCGGGACAGTGTTCATCGAAAAAAAAAAGTTTGCCAGTCTCCACCAAGTACCTTATTTTATGTCACTGTCTACAAAGTCCTCAAAATCTTTAAATTGCTGACTGGCTTAACGTACGACTTGGGCCAGCAAGGCGTTTGGTAAATACTCATTTTTGTGGTCTGTTCAGTACTCATCCAATTTCCTTTGAAAATATCTTATTTTTTATTTAAATTCTCAGAATTTTGTAAACACCACATGCAGGGCTTCAGGGGCTTTCTCCACTGGGCTACCTCTACGGAGTTGCTTCTCGACCTCAGTAGCATAAGAAAATGATGGAATGATCTTTTCTGTGATCTGTTCAGTGCACTTCCAATGTCTTTTAGTATGTGATTCACTCTAATGCTTACAAACTGTGACCACCCCAGAGCTTCAGGGGGCGTTCCATCTGGATCCCATCGGGGTGTTGCCCCTGGATCACACCCGTCAGGGAGGAGCGTCAGTGACCCTCCCGCTACGCCTTCGGTGCCGTTGTGGCCGTTACTTCCCCTAACAGGGTTTAAAAATAACTCTCCGCCAATGGCTGCATGTTTACAAATTAAATTAGTCGCGCTAGTCGGTGACGTCTTCAACATGTAAGTGGGACATGTCTAGTGAGCCCAAATTCAGCGACGTGAAATCAAAATTATCTCACATATTCTGCAAATGGTTGTTGCCTTAGGTTCTCTTTGAGCTGCCTGACCGTTCCGTGCGTGCTAGATCCTGAATTGTCGTAGTCTTGGTCAAGACGTTACTAAAATTTCCGCTTCTTGCGTTTTTATTTCAAAATAAGGGCGCTTGTCAACTAGACTGTGCGTACTAGAGTATTTCGTTCATTACTAATATAGAACATAGAACAGAAATTTCAGGATGGGGAGGGCGTCTTCACAGTAAGTCCCGATGAACGTGGTACTGTGTACAACTAATACTACGGTCTTGAGCAAGACTAAGGAACTGACACTGTATTTATTGATAGCTTCAAATCAAACGCTAAATTGTTCGGTACTTTTATAATTTTGTTGTTGAAGAACTTTGAAAAGATGATTATATAACAGTAGCCTATATTTATTTACAACAGGGGAACACAAAGCCAATGATTTTAAAGGGGGAAATCTTTTTATCCCAGACAGTTCCACTCTTCGACTTGGGGGAGGCAGCCCCGACAGCCCGATGCCGTCGAGAAGGGGGAAGAAGGGGGATCAGAAGAAAACCTCTGTACTACACCATGCCATTGCAGGGTATATATTGCATAAAATTTGTATATCCTAGAGAAGAATAGTTCCTCGCTGATTCATTGTTTTTCCCAAAATGTAAACCGTGAAAAAGCGCGCGAAGCGCGCGACAATTTTTGGTAGGCTTACATAAAACACATATATAATCATTAAGAACAAAGAGAAAAAATAAAACCGGTAGGGGTTGTAGACCGTAACGGAGATGCATACGTTGTGTCGACACCACCTGGACTACCAACTAGGCTTTGCGATATGGGATGAAATTTACCACCTCTACATAACCTGTGTAGGCTACGCTGCCTACATGTTTCTTGGCAAGGTTGACAGGACTTTTGCTATCTAGCTATGCGGAATGGAACTATTGAAGAGACTGTAGTGACCCTATAGCGCGCCGAAAATTTTGGGTTCTAATTAGAGAATTGTCCTTTTGAGACCAACCTTGGTGCCACCCCTGCCCCTGAGTCAGGAGAATAGAATTTAACTGTCCAATTTTCCGCCCGACTGAGGCTGAATATCTGCCCGATTTAGTCAGGTTTCTGACATTTGGGGGCGGCCGCCCCAGCCCCCGGCCCGCACGGCCATGTATATGAGCTGCTCTCATCTTCTGAATTTTGTAACTCTGATGTGAATCAAAAAGTAGTCACCAACTGAGACTTTTGCTAATCCCAAAGTAAAAGTCATCCTTGGGGTGATGCAAACCCCTCTTTTATTAGAAATTTTTAATTAACAGTGTTGATGGAAAATATAGTGCTACATATCCTTAGCAAAGCTTTGAATTGATTTTGTTAAAAACTAGTTGTTAGGGAAGGGTGACACATGCGTGCACGATCCCTTTGAGAAAATTTGCGAACTAGGTATCGATAACTTTGTCTAAAGTACCTTACAGTTAGCCAAATATTGCACTTTAAAGACGTTTTCAGTATAATCCACTTTTAGATTTAATGTTTTAGAAGCCTAAATGTCGGTTAAAGTGTCATTTTTCGGTACGCTTCAAGCGCATTCATCTTGCATGGCTCTTGTTGTCCTGTCATAACTTCCCATACGTAGAACAAAGTGAGTGTAATTATTGTGGGATTCCATAGCAACCGATCTATGACCCTCCAACCTCCCATCAATCTTGCTGCATGTTAAAGAAGTAGGGCGGTTAGTCCGAGTAAGGCTATTTTGTAAGATTTAGAGACTGCGAATTGGTGGTTATAAATGTAGTGTGCATTAATATTCATTTGTAGACATTCTTGTGCCACAATCGTATAAATGCTTCAGAGATACCGGGACTTGTCCCCTGGGCCCCACAGAGGAACTAAAATGGACAATAAGGAAGGCAACTGAGCCTCACGTGAAAAGACGATCTTATGCCCGTACTATGGAAGTAGTACTTTGGAGCTTACATTCTCATGAGAAAATTGAACCTGCTCAGTGGAGTGGCAGTCAAATGAAAATGGGTCCGCCAAGGCCAAATGGACATTGCCAAACGATGAGCTACGTATTACGGTAGATTTTGTTTGTACTACTAGAAAAACATTTCATCAAAGGATTACTAGAAAATCTTTCTTACCACATACATTATGTAGCCCTTATTTGATGGGAAAAGGTCCAACCCCCTGTCAACATCCTAATCTATCCTTATATAGATGCCCCTGTCTGGTTACCTCTAGTATGCAAGGCAGTCCGCACAAATGGGATATATATTGTTGTGTTCCACAACAAGGTTAATTAGTTGTGAAAAATTTGCCTTTGAGACGCCCTCTTCTACTGATACTTCACTTAACTAATAGAATAGCAATCTGTGTTTATAACACTAACAGACACCTGCTTGAAATGTAGGTCATGACAGGACGCTGGCGGGTATGTAGGCTCGTGACGTATTACACATTTTTTGTCAGTGCGGGCGTGAGGTCAAGTTTAATGGCATCTCTGAGGACAGACGCATCTTATGCTTTCCTAGATTTAGACAAAAACTAATGACCTGTCCTAGGGGTGAATCATCTTATGTTTTACCAGATATTGGCAAAATGTAATGGGCCCTCTGATGACAGATGCTTCCTAACTTTACTCAATATTTGGTCAAATTTTAATGGGTTGTGCGCGTGGCATCAAGGACGGTCTGGAATGCCTGACACCACAGTGGTCAAGAATTTATGTATTCTTACATTTGGGCAGAATTTTATGGTTTTCATATTTGGGCAGAATGTTATGTTCTTTTAGATTCGGGCAAAATTTAATGGCTTTGACTCGAAGGAGAACTGCCAGGTGGGTTCAGAGTGACACACTTATTAACTTTTCTCTTGTTTGGGCAAAAATATTACTTTGAACTATGCCGCCTTGTGTAGTTCTTACTTTTTGCATGCCTTATGTAGTAAGCCTTATTTTTAGTATGACTTCCTTTATGTTTTACTTTGTTTAGGTGTATTGGGTAATTTTGCTGACTCGAACATTGGACGGGGAGGCAAAATTCTTTAAAAGGGGAATGATTTCTCATGATCGAGGAGAAAGAGTTTGGAAATTATCTCGATATCTAAACAGGGTTGGTAGCCGTGGAGAAGTTAGGGTATAGAGACTTTGTCTCAGGAACAGAATTGGAAACTGTGAATTTGTTAGTTTGGAACTTGTGTTTTTTTTTATCGGGAACAAGCAAGGGAACTAGTTTGTGTTATGGACATATTGCATTTGAGTACAAGTTTCATTTTTTTCGTTGAAACTAAAGTTAAGTTGCATTGGATTCTTGTGAAACTTTTACCATCTTTTGCGAACGGATTCCCTTAATAAACTGTGTGTTTTAAACTTTAACCGCTCGTCATCGTGTGTATTTCTGTGTGCATTTTTGTGTCTATTCATTGACATTCTTTCTTCGGGGAGAACCCAATAGTATTAATTTCACTCAGTTTCCCACCTGTAGGGTAAAAGTTGTAAGATGAGACGTGGAGGTGGGGTGGGAGAGAGGGGGTGGGGATTTCGGAATGCGCACATTGTGTGTTTCCCAGCAAACCTTCACTGGCTCTTCCATTGAGTATAGTTAAGAAAACCTGCATTATTTGCTGAGTAAATGTTGGATGTATCACATTGTAGAGAAAGCCAAAAACGGTACGAAGGTACAAACGAGGACAACTCTGTTTGATTGTCATATATTTGTAAACTTGAATATTGTAACGCTTCAAATTATATTTCAGATGGAGAAATATTAAGCATGAAATATGAAATGATATTTCAGCTGCTTAAATATCAGTACTGATGATGAACAACTTGCAGATTAGCCATAGCAAATGCTCAAACAGAATATCAGTAAATGTGCTTCCACTTTAGAATCAAAGGGTTCATGAGTACGAGTAAGGGGAACAATGGCTTAAAATAAACAAATTTTAGAAATATTTATTTTAAATGCATAATGTTGGGGTGAAAATAGTTCTAAAGACTTAATTTATATATCAAATTTCCCAGCTGTTTATGGTGAAAGGTAATGAAATCACAAAAGCATAACCTATAATGATTTCAGTTGTTACATTATTGCATCCAATGAGATGTTCACATGATCATATAGACCTTATGCATATGATGTCACAGGGCAGAAAGTGCTCCTTTGTTTGGAGGAAAACCGCATATCATTGCAAGTTGTACCATCAAATGCAGACAGCTGATTTGTCAACCAACCAAATACATGCATTAGTGTACTACATGTGCGTGTGAAGTCTACCGCCTGTGTGCCATGTGTTCCATTGTTTTGCTTTCAAAATGATGTCCCATGACCATCAATGCATACAGTCTACTAGAAACAATGAATTAAAGTAAACAAATTTTAGGAATGTTTATTTTAAATGCATAATGTTGAGATAAAAATAGTCCAACTTCAAAGAGATAAATTATGTATCAAATTTTCCCACCTGCTTCTGATAAAAGATGTTAAAATTACAAAAGCTAAACCTATAAAAGATGTCAGTTCTAATATTACTCCATCAAAAACAAATTTCTCATGATCATATAAAAAATTAAAAAGCTATGATTTGATACATACAATACATTGACTTTAGAATGTCATAACATGGTTTTAAATCATGTAAATTTTAATTAAATATACTGCAAAATAAATTTATTACTTTTAATCACAATCTCAAACTGCCGTTCAATGTTCAAAGGTATTTATGTTAACCAACAAGCTGAATGTTTACAGTAAAAGAAGCTTCAAAAAATGGCAAAAATGGGCAAATTGCATAAATTGTGGGGCCTATACTGGTAGATCCTGTCACCTCTGAACAATACTTGTGCAATCAGCTTGAACCCCAATTGCAAATTTTGAGATTATGAGTACTTTTTTTTGTCCATTTTTTTAAACACCAACAGTTATGTATCCAGGTGTTTTGTGTCACTCTTTGCCCTCACCCTTGCTTACATAGCAGGAAAACTTTTAGTCCTAAGCCTTGAAATCAAAATTACTCAAATTAAATAACTTTGGAATTACACCTTTTATTACCTATCAAACCTGGCAATACTGTATTTTAAAGTGTATTTTCGTCATGCTCCTTACATTTGTTTGCCTTCCTTCTTCCTCTCAACTGCTTTGAGAACACTTTCTTGGAGACGTTTAAATCTCGGAGTCTGCAACTGAAATCCCATAGGAGAGATGTAACGACTGAGAAATCCATATCCCAGCTTATGGCTTGGGTCAGCATATGCAACTTGTCCACCATAACCTGGTGCCCCAAAAATATTTCCAGTCTGAAGGAAAACATTATGGGAATTTCATTACTCGATTTTGTGGTAAAGATGATGTAAAAAATGTAATAAGTATGTTTGAGTGAGAGCCAATCTACTTTTTATCTTCAATTGTTAAAAAAAAAATAGTCTGCTTGTAAAGTGTGAATGGATTATTTTGCAAATCTATTAAATGTTGTGAAAAATAATTTAGAAATTTCAAACATTCATGGGATGATATTCTAAATTTTGTCCTTCCACAAGTTACAATAGCAACACCTTATTTGTCCAAAAGTTACAGTAGAAACATTGTGCCTAAAAAATGAAAGTCAAAGTTGTCTTGGAGGATATAGATTTTTCCACTGGACATGTTAAAGCTTATCACCAGCAAAAAAGGTCTGACAAAGCACATTTTCTAAATTTTAGTGACTTGTGGGAGTATTTGGACCCCATTACTGTGAAACATGCCAAATGCAAGCATGTAATACTGTGTTGAGTGGCTTATGGCAAAGATTTGACATTTCTCCCTGAGATAAAGTAGAGATCAAAACCACACTACCTATTTTGTTTGCAGAAATGAGTCCCTCTATTTCAGTGTCTTTTGTATACACTTTGCAACTGCCTTTAGCTCAATACTTCGCCCTGTTGAGCCAAAATAGGTTTTTCCAGCTCCACGATATGACAATTAGTGGCCAGTTATAATGGTTGAGGGGCAGCTCTGGCCACAAGTTCTAATGGAGCGACTGCCCTGGCTGCCAGTGAGTTTGAATGAATCAACTGTGGACAAAGTCTGTACATGTAGTGTGCAGAATTCTCCCTGGAGTTCTGATCAGTTTAATCCTTTGTGGGTTACTTGCACATACCATAGACTTTTATTACACAATAAACCAGTTGTTCCATATGTATACTTCATATTCACATACAAGGTAATATGCTGTTGGTTTTCTAGTACCCAACAAGGTCAGACCTGCCAGGCATGTTGCCCCAGTGTATTACCTTTTCTTAGAATTTAACTTGACAATGAGCTTGTTACAGGTTTTCATGTGCACAGGCTTTTGAGACTGCCAAAGATTTTCTCTAATTTCTGAAAATACGTCTTTAAGACCATTTGTCATTTTCACCAGCATGCAAAACATTCTCTTTCTTCACATGGGTGTCACCAAGGGGACTCAGGGTGCAAACAACCCCCTTTGAGCTTTTTTACAGAAACATTTAAAGGATGTACCAAAAACTGAAATAGGTTTCTTCTGCCATTGCAAAGTCTTTCAATATGTTGAATGGTTTAATTTGCTGCAATTACAGATCAACTCCCCCAAAATACTATTTTCACTGCTTACTTTTTGAACCGTGATGCCGGCTAGCAATTCACAGCTGCTGTTGGTGTGTGGAGCAATAAATGGCATACCATACAGACTTGAAAATTTGTGGTATAATAGATGTTCTCAAGTGAGTACACTCACCCCATACCATCTACCCCCGTACAAACTCGCCCCCATGACAACTCAGCACCATGCCAACTCGCCCCCATGCTAACTCGCCTCATACCAACTCTCACCATGCCCACTGGCCTCCATACCAACTCACCCTCATACCAACTCGCCCCAATTCCAACTCGCCCACTATGCCAACTCACCCGAAATGCCTAATTTGCCTCATGCTAACTCAGCCCCACGCTAAGATATCCTGTTTACAAGCTATTTACAAGGTTTTTGGCTTTTGACTTCTGCTGACCTCAAATGACCTTTGACCCCAACCACAAACACTACAGTTTTTCCTCTCTACATGACAAATCTATATACTAAATATGAAAAGTGTCGGGCATTCCTACCTTGAGATATTGTGTTTACCAGCCATTTACATGGTTTTTGCAGTTTAACCTCCAGTGACCTCAAATGACCTTTGACCTCCACCAAAACCAATAGGGTTCTTCCTCTCAACATGGCAAATCTATATACCAAATATGAAAAGTGACGGTAAGTGCCACCTTGAGATATCGTGTTTACAAGATTTTCAGCTTTTGACCTCTGGTAACTTTAAATGACCTTTGACTGCCACAAAAAACAACAGGGTTCTTTCTCTCAACATGTCAAATCTATATACCAAATATAAGAAGAGTCGGTCACTGCTACCTCAAGATATCCTGTTTACAAGGTTTTTGGCTTCTGACCTCTGGTGACCTCAAATGACTTTGACCTCCACCACAAACACTACAGTTTTTCCTCTCTACATGACAAATCTATATACTAAATATGAAAGTGTCGGTCATTCCTACCTTGAGATATTGTGTTTACCAGCCATTTACATGCTTTTTACAGTTTAACCTCCAGTGACCTCAAATGACCTTTGACCTCCACCAAAAACAATAGGGTTCTTCCTCTCAACATGGAAAATCTATATACCAAATATGAAAAGTGACGGTAACTGCCACCTTGAGATATCGTGTTTACAAGGTTTTCAGCTTTTGACCTCTGGTAACTTTAAATGACCTTTGACCGCCACCAAAAACCAAAGGGTTCTTACTCCCAACATGGCAAATCTATATACTAACTATGAAAAGTGTCGGTCATTGCTATCTTGAGATACCATGTTTTCAAGCTAGGTGTCACATACACACATACTGTACGTATACATACACAAAATTGGTAAAATCACATTGTGCACAAACTTACTGTTCTGTTCTATAGAGCCTGATAAATTAAGCAAGAGACACTATTCATTGCAGATTTGAACCATTTTCTTGAACATCTTTACAGTGCTGAGCTCAATTTGCTTAAAAATTTTCTATGATTTGTTATTGGAGGTTAGCTATTTTTGCCTCTTTAATCTTGAATATTCCATTATATTCCACAAGCTTCTGAGAGTTTTTGTCCAGGGAATCCTTTGCCTCTGGATCCTACCAGTGAGTTCCCTTGACCGAGTCCATGGATCCCATGATAGGGTCGCCAACTTTAAAAAAAAAATGTTCTGGTGCTATTGCCATTTTAAGACTTAAAAGCATTCTCTTTGATCCCCATTCATGGGTTCACATTTTGCCCGTATTTTTGCCATTATCAAACTACCAATATTGACGATAATTTCACCGCATTATAGGTATTTGAAATGTTTAACTCCCCAGAGCTTCCGGGGGCTTCACCCTGGATACCATCAGAGGCCCTTAAGTGGGGCCCTGGACCCCATGCCGTAGTGCTAGCACTATGTGCCTTGCCGTTAATGTGGCAATGACTTTCTTCTTCACACAAAATACCACCCACCCCCTTTAAAACGTTTGGTAACACTCATGCTTCCATCTGCAAAGCTATCTTTCCTATCTTTGCTACATCAAACATGTATAGGTTCATGTTTGTTGGCAAGGAAGCATGGGGAATTTGATTTGCTTTTGATAAAATAAAAGGAGATTTTCACAATATTTCATGGACTATTAAATATTCCGTTTTGCTCTGCAGTTTTGAAGGTGACAGCTAAACTTGGTTTGATTTTATTGACAAGGTTAGGTCGGGTGTAAGGATGAGCGGTACTGTGAAATTTTGGTACTGGTACTGATGGTTACCCAGAACCGGTATTGTGAAAAGTACCGACTTGTAACTCGTGGCTGGAAGCGTCTTGGCCTTATTATGGTGTGAAGCCCAAACACAGCACCCAAAGCCTTCAGGAAGGGCTTGACTTTGACACAAACTGTGATAACAAGATGACACCCAGGCTGGAATTACAGCCCGATTCTGCTAGTTGATACTGGTCTACACAAAGTTTGTTTCATTTTTGGGTGGAATATTTATGTGAAATATTTTTATCATGACACATGGTAACATAAAACAAACAGTACAGTTATTTTCACTGGAAACAAAAAAGAAGTACCAGAATTTTTATCAAGAACCGGGTAATTAAGCACTTAAATATCTTCAGTATATATTTTCATGACCGATACCGCTAGTAATGGTATTTATGTCACAAGGATAACAAGTCTGACACTACATCTGTTCAAAACTTTGTGTTTTGCTTCTATGGGTGAATAAACACCAAGCAGCTTAATCCTCTTAGAAAAGCTGCTAGGTTTACTTTACAAGTTAAGTAGCCTGCACTTGGGCACTTCCTTCATGCCCACCAAACAAGAGGGCTTATTCAATTGACTACCATTCTGTTCACTGAAGGGCAAGTAATGACAGATAGGGGGGAGATAACTGTTTGTTAGTTAACAGAAATCCATCGAGAGAGGGGTAAATTTTTTGGAGGATTTAGTATCGGGCTGAGAGCAGCATGTGAATACCTGTAAACCCTTCAACCCTAACTGTCGGGTTACATTAGCAGTTCGTTACAAAGAACAGATGCATCAGTAATGAAATAGAATATAAACTACAATACACTACAGCAACAGAACTCAATTCATAGGTTAAAAATTTGGTGTAAATATGAGAAAACCAAGCACCTTTGGGGATGTATGGGACTCCAACGAATCACAAGAAACTTGACAGGTGTGTATGGGAAAAGTTTAAGCTCCCTTGTGCCATTATACCAAATTAAAGAACTTGCAATCACATGGAAGATTTAGAAAACAGGGTCAGTTTTTGTCTTCAAGCCTGAATTTGTTCTAATTGTTTTGCAAGCAATTCCTAGCTCACTGATGACTACAGTCATGCATTTAGTCAAGGTACAGATCATTATGTGAATGGGAGAAACAGTGTCTTCCATGCACCAAGAAGTAATGGTGTAGTGCATATGGCTACTTGCAGGAAGAGAGCATGATGTCATGTCATAAGTCTAATTCCTTGACTGTCAACTGGCAGTACAGTAATCTATGCTGCTACTTTTGCCCCAACAGTCAGGCATTCACACTGTAACAGTAACACAGATTTAGCTTCTTGATTTTAAATTATCTTCAGGGTTCTCTATATGTACTTGCCTACATACCTGGCTCGATATCTTTCTGGACTTGACCATTTACACAGATATGGTCATGTTGGACACATGCCTCACAAGCCTAGGGTATAGAAACACATAATGCGTGTTGCTATGTTGGCCCAAACTTAGCAATCAAAGGTATTCCCTCAGAAAAACAAGGAACAACTTAAACATGACTACTTACATTATTTGCTTGGGGTATGATATCCATCGCATACTTCCACTTCATTGGAGTCCCATGTAATACGTAGTCAGGAAGACAAGGTTCCCTGTCATTTGCATATTCATCAATGATTTCTTTGGAGAGGAGCGTTTTGTTGCCCAACTTGCCACCATTAGCCAGTATACCATAAACCTTTGCCACACCTCTCGCAGTGGCCATG
This sequence comes from Holothuria glaberrima, assembly GCA_009936505.3. Lineage (NCBI taxonomy): Eukaryota > Metazoa > Echinodermata > Holothuroidea > Aspidochirotida > Holothuriidae > Holothuria > Holothuria glaberrima. The sequence goes on along the minus strand of WURT03488585.1, from coordinate 1,668 downwards.
CCGCTTCCGGATGCAATTTCCATGTGCAGAATATCGGGATCAGCAAAACGACCAAACTGAGGATAAAAGTTAGATGTAAAATGAAAACTGAAGCATAGAATTGCCCTAAAAAAGAAAACTGGCAAAATTTTTTTTTTTTTAATATCTGAAAAATTTTACAAATCAATGATAACATCATAAGGCAAGGCACCATGAAGCTGAAACTACACATTATTTCATACATAGAAAAAGTGAGGAGTATAAATTTTTAGTAAACAATGAAAGCAAATATTGCCCCCAAAACAAAGTTGTTTCACCCAAATAATTTAATCACCTTCATTATATGTCATATCCACATGGGCATCTGTCTACAAGGAGCTAGCACTTCAAAATCATTTCGTGCAGGGCGGGAAAAAATAGGTAACACAGGAACCTCGTTCCCGGGAAATTTTTGTCAATCGCGGGAAATTTTTGAGCAAAGAAAAGAAAGCAGACAGCAAATAGATGAAGAGAGGGGAAGAAAGAAAGCTGGTGGAAAAGGGAAAGGGAAATATGACAAGAAGTGAGATGCATCCAGCAACAAAACATCATATGTGAACCATTAAACTATTTTATTACTGCCGCTCTCAGGTCCACACAGGCGGCCTCCATGCACTTGTATCATACATCAGTGTAGGGATGTATTGCCTGGTGCAAATGACCGCTCCACTCTAATGGCTTGTAAACTTGTTTACTTTGAAATGTGCAGATATTATTATAAGCTCTGATTGGTCGATTGCAGCAGCCTTGTCTTGTATGATACATAGCAAATTTTAACAAGGCATGGTGTGGCAGATCGGACTAACGGAGAAGGCTTTTTTTTTTGTTGTAGTTAGCAAACAAAGAACTTATTGAGGTCCCAGAGATACGAAATCCTATTTGGAAAAGTGCAATTTGTAATACATAAGGTAAATGTGACATCTTGCTGAAATTTTATCCAGGATAAAAACGACTCTTATTCTACTATAGCATGGTTTAACCCACGAATAGTACATTGGCAATCCCTGTAAAAATGGGCCATCAAATCTCATCAATTATGTTCTTTTAACAAGATTCTTCAGCTTCTGAGGGGGCACATTCCCCCTGAGACTCCCCCCTCCGCCGTGTACCGCACCGGGAAATCCGACTTCATCAGATTTATGTTCCCGGGAAGTAAACATTTTTCTGACCGTGATTTTGTGTATCACCAAATATTTACACTGCACTCTGGGTTAAAGCTACTAGCTTAAATCTAGAGTGTATTGTAAACATAAAGTGTGCATTGTAAATACATAGTATTATTGTATTTATACTATATATTTACAATAATACTTTATATTTGTCATGCACTCTGGATTGAAGCTACTAGCTTGCACATACCTCCTGAATATCTCCGAAATGCTGTAGGTATTTGTTCATAACATCTGATCCAAGTATCATGGCAATCACAGTCTTCCTGATAAATGGATAGTTCCACAGTCCATACAAGACATCCCTCCAGCTAGGATCTACTACAATGTTTCTTGCAGCACGATGAAACAGCTCTAGAGGTAGGCCAACATATGCGTCAATTCCTGTCAATAACAAAATAGAGAACCAGAAAGCCAAAAGGCTTAGTGATTCCTTGCCTTGTTTTGCGTACTGTGGTTAGGAAATTGACCAGAGCGAAAC